>JBAMIB010000018.1:4542813-4553935 GCA_037177415.1 Kaempferia rotunda
AAAAAGCAATTATTGAACTTAATCATCAAAAATCAACCAAACCTTTAAACTCAGCAGCTTTCTCAGGAAACATGTAATCTCATGTTCTTTCTAAAGCTTTTCTTATATTCAAATTGGTTTCCCCATCTAGATTTGCAGTCTGAAAACAAATCGGACATGTAAACTATCAACTATAAGAAGAATCAGGATTCATAAATTCTGATATTCAAATTCTTGAACAAACATACTAACACTTCAGGTCCTCGTATCAATGGCAGATCAATTGCTAAGATTATGAAAGAAATTATGATTGAGATTTCAAGATCTAATTTACCATAATTTGGCAAAAATTATGGTGGAGATTTCAAGATCTAACTTACTATAATTTGTGTATTAGTTGTATATATTATTTACCTAAATAGATTAGTAGAAATTAGTATAATTGTTGTAAATATTTTCTTGTCTAAAATAGGTTGTACAACAATTCCTATTTAAAGGAAAGATCATCAAAGAAAGAGGCATTCAGTCATTTTATCAAATCGTGTCAGCTCTTGATTAGTGTCGAGTTCAATAATTTATTGAACTGGTCTGATCCAATTGTGTTGTTTAACATAGTATAAGATTTCAAATTATGGTTGCTACCACCCTAGATCAGCTTCCCAAAAGAAGAATAAGGAAGTCGGACATCTACTGAAATTCATGCCATCAAACAGCTACATTGAAGGGGGAGAGAAAGGATGGTGGAGAAAAAAGAGAACTCATCAAATGGGCAGAGAGGAGCATTGTAGTAAGTAGGTGGTTCGAGAATGGAGAGATCCTGCCTGGGAGTTCACAGGAAGGATTGTGGCACTCACTAGGGTAACAAGAGGTAGACTCCCTAGCTCACATTAAGGAAGAGATCTTCCTAATGCTTGGAATAAGAGACTGAAGCAGGAATGGGGTCCAGTGCACAGGATAAAGAGTGGGCTTTAATAGGAATAAAACCCTAAATTAATCCAATGGGTTCATCCTAAGCTCTTGGCTAACGCTCGTTCAATCTGGATTTGACTCAATTTGAACTGAAACTAAACCTTACTCATTTCCCCATTTAATTCAGCCTATTCAATTCCCTAAATTAATTCACAACTCAAGAATTACACCAAATCAATAAGTTATATATTACAAAACGGAGATCTTATTTTGATGCATGGAAGTAAGCTTGCTCGAGAGAGTAGATCTGCTGAAACTATTGGATCCAAAAGAAATTTATATATCTCCATAATGGCATAATATTGTCCACTTTGGGCCTCAACCCTCATGATTTTGCTCTTGTGCTATAATCAAAAGGCCTTATACCAATGGAGATATCTTTCTCATATAAACCATGATATTTCGAATGTGCTTTCGATGTGGGACTATGTTTGCACTCTTGCAACCCAAACAATCCCCACCTCAAACAAAGGACCACATCCCCTTCAAGCGGAAAGTCTATCCGTTTGATGTCCGATTCTCGACCTACCTAGACTTCCTACCCCTCGGTCCAACTGACCTACTAGGACTTCCTTGCCTAGCCGCAACTAGGACTTCCTGCCAATCAGTCCAACCGATCTACTAGGGCTTTCTTGCCTAGTCGCAGCCCTAGTGTCTGGTCCTCTTGATTTAGACATGAGAGCCCCCATTTCCTTTGTTCAAGGATAATATTTTACCCACATGGCTCGATTGGATCATGATTGTTATGCACAGTCGGCAGTTAGTCATTTTGGCAATCCGGGCTCTGATACCAATTGTTGAGTCCAAAAGAAACTCAGATATCTCCATAATGACATAATATTATCCATTTTGGGCATATGCCCTCATGGTTTTGCTCTTGGGCTATACCCAAAAGGTCTCATACCAATGAAGATATCTTTCTCTTATAAACCCATGATATTTTCCATGTGTTTTCAATGTGGGACTATGTTTGCACCCTTGCAATCCCAACAGAAACATATATGGAAGGCTAGAAAATCTTGAGTAGGTGCATGGAAGAAAAGATTGGAGTGAATCAGATGCATGCAAAGGAGGAGAGGCCACACTGCTACATCAAACAACGATATCACTAAAGAAGACTAAATCCTTACCATAAGATTCAATCATATTGATTACCACGTTAGTAACAATAGCAATATCATTCAATCAAGGAATCGGTTAGTTTGCACATATTTATAGCACTATAGCTAAATAGAAAAAGAACCCATGTGAGAATTAATATACATTCAAAACATAAATTGCAATATATTTTTTTTTTCTTAATTGTTGATTTTGCTCCTTTGAATAAAAAGTGTATTCTTTTTGGTCAACATGAAATCAGGCTTATGCACTGCTGACATCTTATCTTTATCACATATGATAAAGTTCAATTTTAGTTATTCATCCATTATGTCACAGGAATTTTATTGAATGCGTTATATTTTTACAGGAGTCAAGGAGTTATTACAAAGCATCTCGGACAAGCAAGGGAAGAAGATGAATTCTATTGAGTCTGCAGAAGACATACCCAAGTTCATTGAGTTTTTCAGTGTAAACTTCCTTTGTTTGATTCTTAAGCTAATTTCTTATGAATACTACTAATAGTATAATTAACTGTAAGCTGTAAACAAAGAAAAGGGATCATGCATGACCTATAAGAAACTTGTGATTCCCAAGATTGTACCTATGCTATTATTTATAAAGAATTTAGACACTAGCATATGTACCAATGAAAAGGTTATTTTTTTCATTAAAAAAATGTAGTGAAACTACTCATATTTCAATTAAAAATAACCTTAACAATTTATGCTACAAATTGTTCTATAATATATAGGAACATACAAACAAAAAGTCATCCTTTTTGTTTTCTGTTTTTCTTTCTGATAAGTCCAAGCATTTTTTTTGCCAATCCTGTCTATCCTATCCATCCAAAGAACACACATTGACCAAGGATTAATAAAAGAAAGTAAATATGCCTCTCCACCAATATGCACTTCAATATCTCGGTAATCAAGGAGATGCATGGTGAAATTCTTACAAAATTCTAGAAATTAAATAAATTTGGCAAGTTTTTTCCTTCTACATATTAATATACTTAGTAACTTTTTATTACTGTAGCTTCCAGTTTTTTTTTTTTTTTTAAATGTCAGTCTAATATACATATAGAAGGGACTGTAATGAAATCGTGTTCTGAGTTCTGTAGTTCTTATTATTATGAAGATACTTTGATTTACTGAATCCTTGATAATAATAGGAAATGGCTTAATAGGTTGGAATTTTGTGACCTGTATATCCAATGTGCTAAGATTTTAGATTTTTCCTGAATTAGTATCTGCAACATGGTTTCCATTGATACAATTTTCATTTTATTCATATTTTTGTGATGATGTAGGGTCAACTTAATATGGATGAGGCCAAGTATCCAATTGAGCATTTCAAGGTATTTGTTCAAATAAAGTTAACAATGTTTTCTTCTGTTTCCCTTTTTTGTTTAGTGGTTTTTACTGTGGTTTCTCACCCCTCATGAATTACTATCTAGCAAAGGAGTAAGCTTTTGCGATGCATATATATAAATACTCTTTCAAAGCATGGACATGTGTAAGTATTATGCTGTTGATCAATAAAGTCAAAGAAAAATTCCACATTTTTTTAAATATGGCATTTAAATAACAATAAGCACTATAATCTACTAGGCCAAATGCATCTCGTATCTACAAATGCACAAAATTAAACGATCCAAGAATCTTTCCAATACCATCATTTTTTATACTTTTAGTACCAACTCTCCAAGAAAAAGTTGCCATAATTATCCTCTCTTATCTCCACTAGAAATGCTAGTAATTACTCACTCTTATCTCCTAATTAACCATAAATACCCTTGATATACAACACAAATTACTCAATCATCAGAGAATGTTCAATCATATAGATCCTTGAATACAAACAATTGATTCTCAAATAAAGATACTCAAGAAACCAAAAGGGTTTAAGAAACAAGCAAAAAGTTTGATGTTGTAGGGACCACTTTGTAAATAGCATATACATTACAAGGGTCTAAATGAAATAATATAATAAGAAAAAGGGACTACCTAGGGATTATGGATATAACTAAATGTTTTCTTTTTCATGATATGAGATATTTTTGCAGTAACCGTACAACACCAAACCAACTGCCAACTCTATTTATTCCTTGTAGTCTTTGCCCATTATGCTGCCACCTACATTTGCAGTCTCCAATAGCTCTTCAATGCTATCTGATGCCCACCCACGTGCACCTCCACCCACCCACGCACTTCCACTTGTGCTTCTCCACTTGTGCTTGCTCGCTTGCACATCTGAGCTCATGTGCTCCTCTAGTTGCACACACTTAGCCACACGTCTCTACCCATGCAGGCCTCTACCCATGTATGCTAACCCATGTACCTCCACCCTTGCACACTCGCCTTATGCCTTAACCTACAAGCTTCAACTAGTATGCTTCTGCATGATTGTGCCTCATGTGTGAACCTGAAGCCTCTCTAGTCGAACTTGTTTGTATAATCTTACCCTAGGTGGTAAGTCCATATGGTTTTTTATTTGTTTGATAAAAGTTTAAAGTTAGATTCATATTGTATTACATTGTATCAAGTATGTAGTTATTGGTTACTTGACATTTTCATTGCAATAATAATGGGAGAAATCCAAGTGGGTAAAGTTCATTCAGATGTTTGACAAGAAAAGGAAAAGTCTAATAGTCATTGGAAGATGGATAAAATTTAAATGGGTCGAGGTTGATCATATATTTGGCAAAACAGAAGCCCCGGATGTACTAGCAGATTTGGAAGACCAATAAAAGTTGCTTGATATGGAAAACCTAGAGGTAAAGTCTCTGGTAGATGAGAAGTCCAGTAGGTCAAGGTGACTAGATACCTGGTACATGACGAAGATTAGGGTCGATTAGATACCTTGCAGATGAAGAAGGCTCAAATGCAAGGCCTCTTGGCAGATGTGATTAGCCTAGGCACTTAGCAAAATGAGGAAGTCAACTAAAAGCATAAATAAAGTTCTAGTAAGTTGAGGTTGAATAGATGACTATTATGTAAGAAGTCTCTAAACTCTTGGCTTGCGAGTAGTGATAGATTATAAGTGACATATATTTTGAGTGCAAGTAGTTTTACTTAGGCAATGACTTGATTGAGAAACTAGTGTTTCAGAGTCAAAATCAATGAGTTAATTGATTGTTGCTAACATTTAATCGATTGATATGGTTAGTCAACTAGGAAGTTGACTGAAGACAGAAAAATGAGAATAGAAGTTTCTGTTTCAAGTTTAATAGATTAAATGACTAAAATTATGGAATGACAGTCTAGTCAACTAAGAATGATTTTTTTATTTGAATTATTGTACTATTAAAAAAGGTATTGCCTAGATAAGTCGATAGTGTCACACGGAGTTAACTGATGAGGTTCAATCAATTGACTAATGAAACATTCATTGTCAGAAAATTTCATTATGAATAGATTAGATCAGTTTACTGCAAGCAAGGAGTTGATTAATGAGATAGTCACTAGACCATAAGGAGTTGATTAAGGAGTTCATTGTCAGAGTCATGGATTGGTAGGTTTTGTCGGACATTAATTTAGAAGAGTCGATTAGAAGGCATTTCAGTTGATTAGGTTTGAGTTGATTGGATGAAGTAACGGTCAAGCAAGTGTAATAGAATCGACTAGAAGGCAGTATAGTCTATTGAGGGTTTAAACAATTGCCTATAATAGAGTTGAGTCAATTGGATGAACTAACGATCGAGCAAGTCAATCAGTCGACTATTAAGGTTTAATTATTCAATTATAATGATGATTGTTTTCATCCTATAAATATGGACCAAAGACACTTCAAATTAAACAATATTGCACATTGATATACTGCAATCTACAATATTTCCTTCATCAATTTCAAAGTTTTGAAGTGTTTTTTAAAACTATTGTTGTTGTTTTCGTTCTGATATTTTGAGCTTAAGGCCGTTTCCTCCATTCTCCATATTTTCTGATCTCTATTAGTGCACTTCATTTATTATTTTCTCTATCTCAAAAAGGATGTTTAGTGGGTTGACTCACCTTATGAGGCCATATGCCATGGAGTAGGAACTAAAAGTTTTAAATCACGTAAGTCGAAGATTAGGATGCAGTATTACATCTAGATCAACATCAAATACTAGATTGTCACCAAAAGGTTGTTCAAAGCACCAAGAGACAGAGGGAAAATGCTTAAGACGGAGAAATGGAGCAATCTAAAAATTGAAGCAAATGGAAAGGTAACAAAACATTGATACTTTACCTGATGAGGTTTTAAACAAACTAGGCAAGTAAGTGGACACAAAGGAATTGTCAGATAAGCTAAAAAATCTACTCCAATGCACAAACCATCAAAAGAAGCACCACAAGATGAACCACAGATCAGTGAAGGAACAACCGAGAATGAAAAACCATTTACTCTAATGTCTACATCTGAAGAAGAAAATAAAGAACCCTAAATGCCATCTGAACTTGAAGCAGAAAGCACCGAAAGCCCTTTGAGCCCTACTTTGAAATCTCTTGTGCTCTAAAATTCAAACACCTTATCATATGCTTCGCATGTAAGGAAAGAGGACATTTCAAGAACTTGTGTCAACAAGAAATGACCAAGCAGAAGCAGACGAAAAAGAAGAGCACTGAACTGAAACAAGCACCAAAAAGGGATCACAAGAAAAAGGGATGCAAACCGAAAAGGGTACATCATTTAAAACATATAGTGTATATTCTAATTTCACAATTGAAAGAATATGATAAAATGCTTGGAAGAGTGTGTTTCTATTTTATTACACCAACAAACGTTTTTTAAAAATCATGCATCGATGATAGGAAGGAGCATGGTGACATTCATGGGTTTGGTTTGGGCTACGAATAATTATCCACACAGAAAAATTATATGCCATCCTACCATAGGGTGTCATATGACATTCATGGATTTATGATTATATGCCATCCTACCATAGGGTGCCATCCTACCATAGCAAGTCCCAGAGTCTATCCCCGACTCTTAGGTCTTAAAGAACTATCTGTTGAAAGACTTGAGGAGTTCCAAAAGAGGAAAAATGTCAAATATATCCATAGCATTTTGGCACATCTAAAGGTTATTTATAGTTATTAAATTTTTACAAAATTGCATTAATAGCTTGATTGTGTATTGAGATATCTAGAACACGAGTGAAATACTAGGATTTAAAATATTTTCGAAATAAAAGTTAATTGATATTTTGCTTAATATCAATCAACAATCAGTCGACTCAAAAGTCTCAATCGATTGAATGTTATTCACTTATTTTAGTTTTACTTTTTTTTCCAAACAATTTGCATGAATAATGGATTAATGGTAAAGACATAATGTCTTCATGTTTTCAGTTACTAGAGTTTCAAGATAATGGAAAAAATAGATGTTAATGCATCTGCAATATAGTATTGGAATAAAGATTTAGAAACCAGTGATGTTAAACTTTTATTAGTTTTGCCAAATAATTGATACTTAGATACAACAACTGACTTTTGAGCTAATATGAATCAAATCAAAGAGGATATTAGTGTGATAATTATTTATTCTTATTGTTCCTATTAATGTCAATAGCATATTAATACTGTCAATTATTTTTGTTTACAGACCTTCAATGAGTTTTTTATTCGAGAACTGAAACCTGGTGCAAGACCTATCACTTCTGTTGGACGTGATGACATAGCTATTTGTGCAGCTGATAGCCGTCTGATGGCTTTTAATTCTGCAAAAGAGAGCTTAAGGTTTTGGATTAAGGTGCGATGTTTACTCCCAAAGTCCAAAATTAAGTCCCTTTTATTAAAAATCCTTAAAGTTAGCGTACTTTCTTGCCCGTCGGTCCTCAACAAGATGATCAAGTCTGATCTACAATTACCTATGCATCGTGCTTTTATCCCTACTCTTTGTTCTCTCCTTGCTTTCTGAACCTCCATTTTTGGCAAAGGGATTGATCGTTGTTCTTATCTTATTATAAGATGATAAAATCGTGATTTGATCCGTTTGTCTATCAATTCCTAAAGTTAGTCGAAGATTAAATCCTTTTGTAACAATCCTATGAAAAAGGTTTGAACTTTTTTTTTAATAATTTCTACATGCTAAATTCATTTACAAAATATTACTTAAATCTTTTTCGATCCATGGTCTCTAAGAATTTATTTTCATTATGCTTTAAAATGTAATCAAAATCGTGCTAAACATCTTAGAAGAAAATACAAATTCCAAATTAGGTTTTGTTGCTATGATGGGCTTTACATTGCTCTAATATTTTGGGAGTTTATTATGGAAAAATGCGTCAAGCTAATGCACATCGTAAAGAAGTTAGTTTTGTAAATGAATTTTCCATTTCTATATTGTTTGCAAGACCTCTATCTAGAATGCATTATCAAATAACTATATTATCAACAGCTAATGAAATATATATAATTAGTCTAAAATATATATTTATTCAATCACAGATAAATTGATTAGGAGGAAAATATTATGATTATATGAAAATATTAAAGAAGCCTAAGGATTTGCAATTTAATCACCATACTACAATCCATTTTCTCTATAATAAATGCCACTTTTATAATTCCATCAGGAAATAAATAGCTATGCCTAAAAAATGAAAAAAAAGTAAAAATAAATATTTATGATTGTATTATTGAAATTATTAAAAAATATATTAGTTTAGTAATTGGAAGTTGTTACCCATTATATGAAGGAAAAAAAAAGGACAATCCGATGTACGAAACTCCCGCCATGCAGGTCCCGAGGAGGGATCCACTGCACGCAACCTTACCCTATTTTTTTTGCAAGAGGTTGGTTTTAGGATTCAAACCACCTCTAGGTCACAAGGTAACAACTTTACCGTTGGACCAAGGCTCCCCTTGACCCATTACATGAAGAAATTATATACATATTATTTTGTTTATGTTAAATAAAGTAATTTTAATAAGTTAAAATTGATGTATATCAATACTATTCAATTTAAAAGGACATTTTTTTAATTAAAAATTAACTTATGCTTTGTTTCTTTAACATTAATTATTTTTAATGGTTGATTAAAATTTTAAATAATATGTCAGTTTTTCTATATATATATATATAATTGTTTTGTACAAATAATCATCTATTTCTATTTACTTGTCATACAAATAAAAAACTGTTCTAGTTCATTTTAAGTCTATTACTACATCCATTAATATCATATAATTTTAACGTTAGAAAAGGTATTCACGTTATTATATTCAATATAACAATTTATGTAGTTGTACATTTGAAATGTTGCTTCAACTTTTGTGATAGCTAATTCCTTTAATAAACTTTACCTATGTGCTAAAATGACTTGTGAACTTGGTGGATGAGTAAGCGCTATTGCCATGCTTAGTTAACACCCTTTTATTTCTCCCCAAGCATTTTGAACTTTCAAAGCTCTTCACAATGCACTGACAAACGTATCCTAAGTACCCTATGCTTGTTATTGAGTAGTTCACTTTTTTCAATCCTGTTTCAATATTTGAGGATCACAAGGTAAATTTAAACATCCAAATATTAATTAAAATATATTGAATAAACAACAGATTGTCTCTCAATTAACAAAATGCATGGTGCTCATAATTTGAATTCATAATCCATTATTATCAGAATTATGTGATTGAAATTGATTTGTTTTTGTAGAGAAATAAATATAGGCAATTTATGTTTTAAATTCTTTAACCTTTCCTGCTCATTTATGTCTTATTAGTTGATCATGTTGCATATCAGTCTCCCTACAGCTATGGGTAATGTACTAGTTAGCAGTTGAAATGTCGTTCCGCGTTGCCCGGCACAGACGGTTTCTACCATTTCACCGGGGAAGCAAAACCGGCATCGATCGCGTGACCCTTTCAAGCTTGTCAGACCGTACATTGGGGGACTCTTCTGGCCCCACCGAAATTATCGTCGGACTGTTCCGGGGTGAAATTGTTGTCGGACTGTTCCGAGGCCACCGGAAGTGTCATCGGACGGTTCCGAGGCCACCGAAAGTGTCGTTGGACACCTCCGTCGACGCTGGAGGTGTCGCTATGCGCCGGAGGCATTGCCTGCGGTCTGTGTCGTGTAGCTACTACGGTGCAAAATGACGTCGAAAGAGGGACCAGGCGTCGTCGAAGGCGTCGTCAGACACCTCTGGCGCTGCCAAAGGTGCCGCTGTGTGCTGGAGCCATTGCCCGCAGTCCGCATCGCACAGATGTGACGGTGCAAAATTCATTTTGGGATTTAAATAATTCAAACATTTCCCACTTAAGTGTGATATTTTAAAGAGTCTTTCGGAAACCCTTATTAAATTAACTCAATAAAATATAAAAAATATATTAAATTTTTAAAAAATAATAATAAATTTTATTAATTGATATTATGAAATTGTTTTTAGTGTTTTAAATTTTATTTAAAAATTTTAAAAAATTCTAAAATTTTTTTAAAAAATTTTTAAAAAATAAAAAATTCTAATAAATCAAATTTATATTCTGGTATTTTTAAAATTCTTTTGTATTTTTACTATTTTAATATTTAATTGATATTCTAATATTTATTACTATTTATATATATTATTTAAATTACTAATTAATTAAATGAATAAATAGTTGATTTATATAATTATTATATATAAAATGACATCTTTGTATTAATTTATATAATTATGATTATTTAATCTGGGCATTAAAGAACTATAGAGTTGACCTAAGTAAAATATTACAAAAACTAATATTTCTATCTGATTCACGTCTATACTTTTAGTATTAGTAAGGTAACACATTATAATATATTAATTTTAATTCGAGTTATTGATAAATCAATTTTCTTTAAATAAAACTATATTTAATTATTTTTTCTAACAATATTAAGTTGTTCAATAATGGATCACTTATATAAAATCAATATGCAACTTATTTTTAAATTATACACAATAAATATATTTATCTAATAATTACTATATATAAATAATAAAAAATACTGAAATCGTATCGGCACAGCACGATACGATATTGAAACTGTATCGTTTCGGTCTGGGACCGAAACTTCAGTACGGGTCAACTACTGATTGTCTAACTACTGATTGTCAGATTGCCACTAT
>JBAMIB010000018.1:4568178-4578241 GCA_037177415.1 Kaempferia rotunda
GGGGGTCACAGTTTCATATGATATCCCTGCAATGCTTGTTAATTCTACACCTCTACCAGCAACACTCTTCATTTACAATTTAGATGCAAGTAGAGACAATCCTAAGTTTTTTAGAATTTTGTGTGGCATATGGTACTTCAGCCATTGTCCTGTTTCAGATGGTAGTAACTAATGTTTCATCTTACTAAATGAGACTTATGTATAACTATTAATTCTAACAATGAGTTGGAGAATAGATATTGACGGACATCCAACTTGTCACAAAAACAGAATAAGTTTCACAAATGATAACACACAGATATATATAACATAAATAAATCACCCAACCAAGATAATGAAGTGCAATACTGGTGCAACAATTGAAAAACACGATCAAGCTATATGCTCTACACAGAAGTTGACGAGTTAGTATGTTCTTCAGAGAAATAAAATCTTATAGGGTGTAGTCTTCTTCCTTCATTTTCCATGGAAAGATAACACAACATACTAAAAATGAAGAGAAAAACTGTGAAGCAGACCTCTTTGTTTGAAGCAGAATCAGTAGAGCTCACTGAAAGATTAGTAGCCAATTTTGTAGGTATAAACCAACCCTCTTTTCTTCCCTGCCATATCACTGACAAACAATTAAGATGCAGAGCACTAATGCCTCAAGAGAAATTACTGGAAAGAAAGAGATGTACTCACATGTTGAAGTTTGACCAGCCCCAAGTCTCCAAGATCTTTGATAGCAGTTCTTTGAACATCAGTTAGAGTATTCAAGCTGTATGCCTATAGCATGGACAAACAAGATTCAGATCGCCTAAGCTGGAAGCACAAATGACAAAATAATGTGCTGAGAGAAAAGGATTATACAATTCTTTTGCATCATCCAATTACTGCATCATCCGAAAGTGTACCATGGAGAAACATCAAGAAACCATTTCACGAGATGACAAGAAATAAAGTCCCTAATTAACAAAGCATCAAGGCAAAATAGATCTATAAAAGGCCAACTGCAAAGGGTGTATATTATTGTCTTCCAATGCAATACTAGTCGGGGAAGGTCAACCACCAAGAGAGTGGGTGGTGTAAAAATCATATTGCATGCAAGGCTTATGGAATTGGTCACTTTTCAGTTGGTTTTCTAAAGAAAACCTATGATTTCTGACGACTGGTCAGTTCAAGTAACTTCAAGTAGATTGTGATTCATTTCGACACATCCAGCTTTTTAAGCATACACTGGAGGAAGACTAACATTATTATATACAAGTAAAAATGAGATCTGATCCAGTTATCTGTCATCAATTACAAAGGCTCTGACAAGTGATAATTGGCACCTCAGATACAGCATGCATTACTAAATTTAAATAATTGGCTCGTCAGCCAAAAGCCACCACTGTAGATGAAACTGTATCAAAACTTGCAGAATCCAATTATTAAAATTATTACAGTGGAACTAAGTTGGATAAGCCATGAGGTAAGAGTAATTTAAATCAAATTAACTTGAACAACATTTCAGGTCGTTTCAAAGGATTTAGGAAAGAGGTGTAAGCATTGTTCTTGCATCTAATAAATATTGTAGAAATTTGAACTGTAGCACAAATTAAAAGAGAAATAATCACTGATAGGAAAGAGGGTTTTACATTATATACAGTAATCTAAGACATTATAAAAGACAATATACTTCCTCGTTTTATCAACAAAACTGAACAACAAACAAATATTGTCATCCTTAAGTTCTAACGACTAATGACCAACTCTCAGATCTTTGTTGGAAAATAGCTTGTTTTTTGAAAAAAAAAATACTTTCATGGAAAATTTGTATAGGAAAAAAACTTGTCTTGTTGCCTTGTATTCCTTACAAACTTTTTCATTTGGTAGCTTGTTCCCTCGGGTGGAAAATGATTTCCACTTAAAAGAAACATAAATCATTTTCCTTAAAAAAAATCCAACATTTTCAATTGATTTCCTAACCATTTTCCATGTGCCAAAACTAGAAAATGTAGAAAATAGTTTTCAGAAAACATTTTATGCAACACCTGAGATTACAGTTTATACCAACAAATATCAATACATTTAACATCCAATTGGTATTTACAATCATCACGGAACTAAATTATTTATTATATAATATATTTTCAAGCAACCTTGATAGTTTACCTGTCCAAGAGAATGAAAGCTAAGCTCAAGAAGGAATGATATCAAGTCTGTGGGATCAACTCCACGATCCTACATGATTTTTAAAGAATCAGATAATTAGTCTTACGGTACAATTTTTTATATAGAAAAACTGGTCCATACATATTAAGAGTGAAGACATAATAGAAAGTATGCCAAATAGTACCTCTGCAGTGGATATGTATTCTCTAATGATGTACCACAGTTGTGCATTCGTATCCATCAGCTGTTTACAATGAAAAATGTGCTACAAAAATCCAAATGATAGGAGACTAGGAGAGTAATAAGGTTAAAAAAAAATGTCCACCAGAAATTGGAAGCCGTTCTCAGTTAACTTGGGGACTTCATTTTCCCTGCATAAATGTAGGTCACAAGTTAAGATTTTCCTTATAATATGCAAAACAAAGCACAATAAAACCTCAACAATCAGAATCTGGATAATGCAATATAATAGTAGAACAAAGTTGCAGAGTACCTGGAGCTTAGAAGCCCTCGCTGGAAAACTTTTATCATGGAAGAACTGAAACTTGTCAACTTTTCTGCTTGAGAAGAATTTATAAGCTGCAACAAGAAGCGCTGCATTTTTCCCCAAAGATGATATATTAAAATTCCATTTGAGTAAACTTGTGCCAATAAGGCTTAAATCAAACAGTGCAAGGAGCAACCTCCCATTGCTCTGAGGCATATGTATCAAGATCCTCTAAGGTTGGTAATCTTCCGGTCGTACTCAATGGCATTGGTTCTCTAGGTAACGTCCCACTGCAATTGCAAATAAAAGCATCAAACCTATTTTCCTCAGCTTCAATGGGAGAAATGGCCTAGATCGGATTCGTAGGACATACTTAGCATTGATGAATTATGTGTAAAAAGAATAAGTAAGAACTGTTTGAGATAAAGGATTCGTGAACATCCTATTCAGGTTTATAGATATTTGTGAATGCATTTTTCAAAAAGTCTAGTTTTTAATCCATCAAATTCAGATGTCCTTGTCTTCATATTTCCTGTTAGCATCACCTAGTGCCAACTCCTTGCAGCCATTTTGTAAAGATGTGTTCACTAGTAGTGTATGCTTTCTAAATGAAAATATTATTGGAGAATCAGATACAAAGATATGATTGTGAATTGGATTTTGAAATTGTAAATATTATAATTATGGCAATTTATATTCTGCTGTAAATTTCCTAGAATAGTTTAGTTTCCAGATTTAAACATTTGTATTCTTTATATAGCTTTCCAATTCAATGGAAACAACACAAGGAAATTTTCTATCAATTTGTTTTGTCCTACATGCAAAAGATACTAAACGGTTTTGCAAAATTGGTATCAATTCTCATGCTATGGGAATTTAATCGCACAAACCAAGCAATGCCTAAAACAAGACTTGTGTAGTTGAACGCAGATGAAATCATATAATTGCCTTGATCTACCCTACATACTGTCCTAAGCATGAGTACAATACAAAACGCCAAATAAGCAACCATATTTACCAGTGGGTTAGTATGGAATGATGAGAAGAAGCACACAAAGTTAAAAGTTTTTCTATCACATCATGCAAAAGCTTCTATATCAGAGTCTGTATAGTCAATAAAATTATAATACACTCAGGCATGTAAGTCACTGAAACAGTGTCTTAATTGAAACTTATCAAAGCAGTAAAGCATTGAGTGATATATACCCATTCACAAGCTGCTGCTGAATATTGATCTGGAACTTTGGGTTTATCTTATAGCTTGTCTCCTTCTTTCTGCAACCAGTTGTAAAACAATTAAGTGTGTAGGAGTATATTTTGCAGAATCGGCTAATCATTCGCTCTTTACCCCAGGTTTCTATTAATGATACAGATTTGAGACTTTGAGATCATTATACCAAGAAGACAGACATGAGAATAAATAACTTTTCCAGAACCATTTCTACAGTAAAAACTTGTCATATATTTAAATTAATAGCAACAGAAGAAAGGAATAATAATCCAGTTGAAAGAATTAAAAAGGGTCGAGAGTATCATCCAAGGAAAGTATAATAACCTAAACGTTGGACACAATAGCATGGCCATCATCATGTTCAGAAACGTGAGAGAGACTATTAGATAGTTTAACAAAAAAGATATAAGAAATCGAACTGAAAGTGTAGGACTCGACATATTTTAGCAACTAAATTTTACTATCAAGTACTAATCTGGAACTTGAAATTTAAGATTAAATATATAAGTACACAGCTTGCACAAATGATGATCAGACAATGCAATTAAGCACTTCCCAGAAATTCAGATGCAAACAAGTGCTCTACATCTTATGATCTAAGCCATCAAAAGCATAACTGAGGAGCTAAAATGGTAAAAAAAAAAAAATTAATCCACAAAAGAAGCATAAAGAACACCATACCTGTCATTAACTTCAAGGAAAACCCTCAGTTGAAGCAACCTATCAATGGCCACTTTGTGTTTGGAAAACCCATCAGGAAGCAACCATTCTTCCACTGACTTTGCTGTTATTGCAGTATCCATGTACAGCATTTGCAAAATGTACCTCTTAGCCATAGGGGGCAGTGATCTGAAGATAAAAAAAGAACAGCATGCGATTGAAAATCACCATATAAATAAAAATATACCATGCATTAAAGATTAAGAACTAACCATATATCCATAACAACTCAACTCATCTAGTATCATTTACATAAAACAGTTTACAACACTAAGTACAGAGACACTTAATTCAAAATGTCCAATCCCAAATATAGGAGAACCAAAGCAAGAGTATTGAATGCATAAACCAAAGAAATAGCATGAGGAAAGTCACTCTACAGAATAACCCCTTCAGTAGGCAGGAAGTACATCTGAAAATTAGATGGAGACGGATTGCTGAAACGGATGGCTGCATAGAGATAATCCAACATAAATTTGAAAGGACATCGTCCCGGAAACCAAGCATGAAGCCATTAGATAATTCCAATTTTTAAGCAAAAATAACTTTTTTGAGGAATCGCCAAACACCTTGATCTAACCATGCCTATATCACATGAAGCACCAAATCCATCTCGCAGAAGATGATGCCCATTCCACTTACAGCAAGCCTACAATCTGACTAACGATTTCCACAAAGACAAACCTATTGTGAAACCACAAGAGGAGGAGGAGGAGAAGAGAGAGAGAAGAGGAGATTTGCCTGAGAACGGCTTCGCAGATGAAAGCACTGTCGTAGAGAACCTCCAGCTTCACAGCCGGCAAAGCCGCCACCATGTCCATGAAGTTCTTGGCGACGATCCGCACCTGCGGCATCTTCTCCTTCCCTAGGACCACAAATCGAGGAGAAGGGCGTGCTCCTTCCTGCTCTGCTTCGTACCACTCTTCCTTCTTCCCTAACCGCCCCCTCCTTTCTCGACGAGTCTTCGGCTCGGCCTCTGTGTCCCGGCCTGTTAGATATATTGATAATTTAATTTGCAAATGGATTTATTATAAATTTTTCTTTTTTTAATGATTAGTACTTAAAAATAAATAAGGGAGCTTGATAGACAAGTTTAGAAGGTTAGAATGAGAATGAAATATGTTTCATTCTCATTCTTGATGTTTGGTAGACGAGAATCAGAATCAATGTATGATATCATAATCCCAATTTCATAACACACATCCCTAAGTTATAATTAAACTTATTCCTCTCAATCAAACTTATTACTATTCTAATTGCCAAATATGTACTAAGCGCCCCCTATTTTTTTTTTTCATTAGCAAGTATGAATGACATTAAAAAATTTAACATAATTAATAACTTATCCCTAGAAATATTTATAGATATAATTTATCACCTAACGTTTTATGAAAATTATTTAGTCTTCTAAAATGAATTCGGATTTTTTTTTTTTTTAAAAAAAAGGTCATTTAACGCATTCCATACCCATAGCAAATTTGTAAAAGAATTATATTTAAAAAATAATATATATATATATATAAAGAATATTAAAAATATATATATGATCGTTGAAGATTCAAATTGGGGAAATGTGAGGGGGACGAAGCCATCTCCTCTCTTCCGCGGTTGCGATCTCAATCGAGAGGAGGCAACGGCGTGATCTAACAGATACGCGGGATGGGAAATGAACCTCGGGGATTGGAGGGCATTCATGGCGCTTGAAATCTTTCCAATTTTGGATTCTGGATGAGTAGGTTGAGAATGGGGAAATCGGAAGATGTGAAGATTGTATATATAGACAAAGGGACAGCTTATCCTTATGGTATATTCTGCTTGTCATTCCTGATTTTGTGCGATCCTTCTTCTTCGTATTTGTATTTCTTTGGTTTTTCTTTTTTTTTTTTCTTTTTATGTTTGCGGTGTTTGCTTGTGGAGCATAAGCGGAGGCGACGAGTAGAGGAAGGGAAGGATGAGGATGGATTCTGGTTTGCTAAAGAGCTCCAATCTGCAGTCTTTCCTTGCTCATATCACGCCTTCTGTTCCTACTTACCCTCTTACAAAGGTTCTCTTTTTTTTCGCCCCATCTGCTTCCTTGATTTGTCCAAGCGTCCTGTGGTTTGTTTATTTTTTTTTATTGACTGCGATGCATGCTGAAAACTCCTCTCAACAGTGCCATGGACAGATTGTTCATTTGCATGATTGCATCCATCACTTTGATTGCAGAATTAATAATCTCTGTCCCTCCCTCTGCATGTAAAAGTTGCAACTTTACTGTTTGAATAAAAAATAGTTATCATTTTCTTTCATGATTGTATACGGTATGTTCTTGCATGGAATCCTTCTTGATCTGAATGAATCTTATGGTGACTCTAACTTGCTGTTCCTATCCTCTTGTTTGATCTCCTACGGTCGCTAACATTTCAGTCGACACCTTGTTGTCTAAGTTATAGCGATTGCTAGAGATGCTTACTTTTGATTTCAAAAAACAAGATTAATATAGTGTTATCCTTGGTTCTTTAATTCCTCTTACAATAATTGTTTCTCGATTTTATTTACTTCTCTCCAATTTGTATTCACTTAGTCGTAGTGACTTTATTATTAACTCAGAATTTCTGATATAAAAAAGTGGGCATGGCTACAGGATCTGAGTAGCATTTACCAGCCAACTGAGAAGGAGAACATGGAGCATTTCACACTAGCAGACCTCTGGAACCAGTATGAAGAGTGGAGTGTATACGGTGTTGGGGTTCCCATCATCCTTCCTGACGATGAAACGACAGTTCAATACTATGTTCCATACCTATCTGCTATTCAATTATATACCAGAAAATCACTTGCTTTTTCGAGGTCAGGGATAAATCTAAAATATAGAACGGTGGTTTTCTTCAAGCAGTCAACTCTAGTGAACTACATTATGAATTGCATTTGATTCTATTTTGCAGGATTTTCCCACAAGACAGCCAGTGTGAATGTTCTAGTGATGACAATGAGAGTGACACAATGTCTAAGTCATCAGATGCTTCCTCAGATGGTTCAGTTATGACCCATGAAAATTTATTTCCAGGAAAAGACACCTTTGGGCAGATGTATGCCCAGTATATCGAGTATGGTTCTCCCTATAGAAGGCCACCCCTTGTGGACAAGGTATAGACAGTTAAGCTGCTGCTACTTGTGCACCATATTGATGTATCCCTTCTTACAAGTTTTGACCAATTTCTGTGTATAATTTTATCTATTTTACCTTGGTTGTTTCTAAATAGGTAAAAGAGTTGGCTCGGCGATTTCCTGGTTTGTTGTCGTTGAAGAGCGAAGAATTGTCACCTGCTAGCTGGTTTTCTGTTGCCTGGTATTGGTTCACTTCTTTCCCTTGAGAATTGGATACAGTATATAAATATTTATTCTAAACATATCTTGCTATACAAGAATTATTTGGATACAATATAAACAATAGAGCTCTGCTATGTTTATCTTCTATCTTTTCTTTATTAGTTTCACCACAAAAGATTATGTTTTTATTCATGTTCTGCATTGCAACTATGCAAAATCAGGTACCCTATCTATCACATTCCAGCATGTGCAAATGATGAGGATTTGTCTGCTTGCTTTCTTACTTATCATACCATATCCACGTTGTCTGAAGGTATGCACTTTTTGTTTATTTGTGGTATTAGATGCCAAATGTTTTCTCTTTGTTCCTTAAAGTACTGTATTTTTTTGTTATATTTATCTGAAAGATAATTTGTTGCCAATGATCAGCCTATCTTGGTTCCTTGATATTTGTGTGCATTAGCTCTTTAGCAAAGTCATGTAATTTTGGGACTTTGAGGCACCCAATGTCTCAACATCTGATTATTTCATTGGCTTGATTCTGGGAGGAAAAAAAAAACTATTTGAATGTTTAAAGTCTGTAAAAATAACATGAAAAAATATGACTTCTTATTTTTTTGTGAATCATTAGCAAAGTTATGGTTTCTTACATTGTTTGCCGTCAATATGTGCTAGGATCTAAAGGTTAACAAGTTCTCTATTGTTAGGAATGATGCAAAGTCTGTTTATGACACTGTTTCAGACCTTGAAAGCAATGAATTAACATCACTTGTATCTCTCATAATCCAATTAATCATGTGCAAAATTTATCCAAGATTGATTCAGTAATGCCAACAGAACCACTTTGAGATCTCATCATCATCACATTGTCTTGTTGCATTTAACCTGCTTTGATTGATGATTTAGTAAAGTACTTGTAATGTATGAAGTTCAGTTGTTGTTTGAATGTAGGCTCGCATAGCGAGGTTGTTTAATTTTAATCCAGACACTAGTTTTTGACAATTTGGAAGTCCCAGTAGTTCAAAAGATGAAATAAAGAAAGGAAATACGTTTTTGGCATTTTAATTTGTGATATATTTCATAGTTTCCGATAAGGTGTTAAGAATAAGAAGGAGCCTTAAGAAGATTAACGTAGCTTTCCTGCAAGAAAGACGTTAACTGAAACCAAAACAGCCCGCAAATGACTTGCCAACTAAAGATTAGGCAAAGAAACTAGCTATAAGGAAGGCCGGCCAAGTTCTACGGAGCCACCATCTTGCATTTTACAATTTATTTCATTTATTTTCTTACTGAGCAGTGAGCAGAACAACATGAACTCATTGATGAAAACACTTTCTATTGCCTTTTTGCTTGCATTAATATGATGTGGCAATTTTATAGTGTCATCGATCTTTAAGTCCTTGCAATTTTGTTGCATCGCAGATAGCATTGAGTCTGATGATGAAAAAGATCTGTATTCTGTAATTGGGAGGATCAACAAGCCGGTGAAAACGAACGGGAGAAATGCCATTGCTCTTTCGCCATTTGGTCTCTCTACCTACAAAATGCAGGAGGACTTGTGGAAGGACCCAAAATCTTCCGACAATGAAACCATGAACGCCCTTTACAATGAAGCATATTACTGGTTGAAGCAACTAGAGGTCGAACACCATGACTTCAAATTCTTCGCCACTCACTAATTGAACTCACTGACTGTAAACCCTCCGGAACATGTCTTTTATCATGCCACCATAGTATAATTACCTTTCTGGTCAGACGAGATCCAATAAATCAATCTAGTATCAGAGAAAGTCGAATGGAGTGTGGTGAAAGAACCAGCAAGTTCTTTTTCGGTAAAGAGCCAATGCTGCCTTTTGTGCTTGGGAATTGACAGCAACTGTATCTTCAGTGTAGCATCGAACTATATATTGTGCCAACTACTTTGCCGTGGACAGCTTGACAATTACTGTTGCCTTTGCGCTAAAGATTTTTAGTTGTTTGATTTCACCAATAGGCATGTTCTTGATTCATGTACAAATGTACAATATTTAATGAAATATTTTATAGTAAATCCAGATAGTCGATTTGTGTTATTCTATTTCATAAAGCAAACACGAATCATCATTATAATTGCAATCGGTGGCTAATGTTGTGATCAAATCGACACAATTGAGGCAACGAGCGCTGCTCCCTTGCCT
>JBAMIB010000018.1:4609994-4625159 GCA_037177415.1 Kaempferia rotunda
CAGGATCATCACCAACCTCTACGCCAGCATCGGCAGCAGGTTGGCGCCAAGTGAAATCTTTTGGCTGCATTCTCAGATTTCTTACATAGGGTACAATTGTGGCGGTGCAGGTGGTCCATCATAGCTAGCCACCTCCCCGGCAGGACCGACAACGACATCAAGAACTATTGGAACACCAAGCTTAAGAAGAAGTTCTCAGGGATCCTTTCGCCGCCGAGGAGGGTTAAGCAGCATCGTCACGATAGAATTCAGCTGCAGCTTCATCAGCAACAGTTTCCTGACTACGCCGGCGCCTGCAGCTTTCCGTACGCCGGTGGTGCATTGGATGTTGCTGCTGCTTCTCCTAACAACTCCTTGATTTTGTCGTTGCAAGGCCTCGATGCTGCATTGCCCTTCTCCGCGTTGCTCAGTGGTGGTGGTGGTGGTGGTGGTGGGTCGCATCTGCTGCAGGCAGCGGAGCAGCAGCAGCAGTCTTGCAACTTCATCAAGTTCGGAGGGAACGCCGGCGGCATGGACTGCATCGATAACGCTGCGTACGACGATGCTTACCTGAACGAGGGGGAGCACGGCGCTCTGGGCTACGAGAACTACCTCCACGGCGTCACCGCCGGCGGCGGCTTGGAGGCCGTCGACCTCTCCGGCAGCCGCGACAGCGCCGACGAGTTGGGGTTCAACTTGGAGGAATACGGAATGGCTCCCATGATCACGGCGGCGGCTGCGGCGGCGGCCGGCTCCGGCAACCTCTACCTCGACGAGACGATGCTGAGCGGATCCTCCATGTGCTTCTACTGAAGAAATTAAATTAGATCTCCGTCCGTGCATGGGCCGGCGCGTCGTCGATCCTCCGAATTCACGAGATCGATCGAGGCTGTTTACGTGAGCTCGACATCGATCGCGCAGAGTGGGCCCTCCTGCTGTTCATATCGATTCTGACGAAGTGTTTGGTGGGGGGACCCGTTTTGTGGGTGATCATTTGCCGGAAACGATCAATCAGTACTGACGTCAACACTTCCGGCCATGAATATCGTGACTGCAACCTCCTCCAATTTTCTCTTTCTGATCATAAATGCCCATTAAAATTCGCACGTCGGATTCATGAACTATTTATTATATATCTATCAAGTCCTTTTTAAGAATCCAATTTTTTCTTTTTCTTTTTATTTTTATTTTAAAAGAGCAGAAGATCCAGAGGTTGTCGTTTTCAGATTCGCCACGTAGGAAGGGCCGCACAGAGCGTGCGCACAGGAAATCGATCGTCCGACAGGATATAAATTATAAAACAAAGGATTTAGCCATGAAGGATACGATTTGAATTAACGGTTGATCTGATCAGATCAGCCACGGCGACCGCTGACATTAAATTCCAACTATATCTTTCTGACAGTTATTTTATTAGGAATTTCGTGGCCCAGGAACCGGTAGAGCATTCATTCATTCCTTCCTTCCCCCACGAAAATCCAAATAGTTAGGTTGACAGATTGGTTAATGAAATGATAAAATATTGGCACGTGGGAACCCATGGGATATAAATTAAAATAAATGAAAGATCACATATGAAAAAACAAAAAAAGGGCGTTTCCAATTGATCAAATCTGTCGAATAATCGCTCTTTCTTATAAAAAAAAAAAAGGGCAAATCTGACGAACGCATCGCTTCAGAAAATATTTTTATTTTCAATATTAGTGCAGTAACTATTAAGTAATTTTTTTTTTTATTTTAATAAAAATAATATACATAAAATATTATTATATTAGAGCATCCACCTCAATTTCCTTATCATATATCTAAAATTTAGGATAAATCATCCATTTTATTAAATTTTGACAATCATTTTTCACTGTACACTATATCAACAACCCTAAAATTTACATTATCTTTATTTTTTTAATTATTTTATTCTCTCTTCTAATTTTTTTTTATTATTATATTTGTGAAATGAGTAAAAAGAGAGATATTTAAAAGAAATATTATTTTACTTTTATAGTAGAGATTTCATTACCTAAATTTAGAGAATCACTATTTATTAAATCTAAATTTAAGAAATGGATATGATAACTGATGCAAGAGTTTTTTAGCTACTTTATTTAAAATTTAAAGTAGAATCTTTAGATAGGGTAACTAACGTGGATGCTCTTAGATCAAGTCATTTAAAAAAAAAAAAATTAGAGCACTTTAATGTCACATACTCATTATATTATCTCATTTTTATTAACACACTCATATTTATTTTAACATTAGCATTCATTATTTATGAGTTCCACTGTCTACTCATTATTTTTATTATTATTATTTAACATTAAATAAATAAATATACTTTTAATTTTATTATTGCTCATTAATTGCATGGGTGTTATAACATCCATCCATATTGGTTGTAACGTTATTTGGGTGCTATGACATCCACATATTGACACTAATGTAGATGCTCTTAAAATATTCTATCAATTTTGTCAAATTTATTTAAATTTTATAAAAATCGCTTTAAGTTAGTTAAATTACTTTAAAATAGTTGTACAAACCACTAAGTAATTGTCATCAAAATCACTATCAAATTATTGTAAAAGTTACCAAGTAGTTGTTATAGAGTTATAGAAGCTACTACAATGATGCTATTTTAACTGGTACGCATTGTAGTAACTATCAAGTAGATGTTATACGTTATTATTGTTAGTCATAGCTGCTACAACAACGTGGAAAGTAAAAATATTCTCCAAAAATAAAGTGTCCCTTCTACTTAAAAAAAAAATGCATTTGACGATTTGATATAAATTTAAGATGCCCTTTTAATCTTTATTCCCATGAATTCCCACATGCCAATATTTTATCATTTTAACCAATATTTTCCCCATGTGTTATCCTTTAATTTAAGGAGGAAGGGTGTAGCCTTAAGTTTGTTTAAAGGACACTTTAAACAATTTTGTGTATTTTTTAAAACAATTTTTTACAACTTTTGATAAGACTTTTTGTTTAACTCGTAATAAGAAATTGGACAAACCTTTAGGTCCTCCATAATTAAATTTGGTGAGCAACTCTTTTATGTGCTTTGCATGAGGGATGAAATTGCCTTCTTTTTTTGTTTGTTTGTTTGATTCATGATTGAAGGATGAACTATAGCTTTCCATATATCGTTCTCAATTGCAACTCACTTGTAGTGTTGATGAAATGCTTTTCTTTTATACATACTTATTTAAGTAATCTTCGTGAAGATAGATAGTTGCCTGTAAGTTTCAATTGGTTCTTATGTTCTTATATTGAATTCATCAAATCCTATTATTACCTAAACAAATTCATAGGAGGAAGCTTGTACTTACTCTAAGAAGACTATTGGAACACACTTATTACCGAGAAGTGCACGCACAACAAAGTAATTAAATTTGTTTTGCAACGCCCTTCAAATTTATTGACAATCTTCAAGATTGACATCGTCTCCTTTAGAGCATCTCCAATAAATAAATCATTCAATAAACCTTTTTGTAATTTCCAATCTGCCACATCAATATCACATCAAAAGTAAAAAAAAAAATATTATAACATCTCTAATAGTTAAATATCTCAATAAGTTTTTTTAGTTCCCAATATGTCACATAAAAATTAAAAAAAATTTATTATTTCCTCCATAATAAAAAAACCTCCATATAACTTTTTTTATGGATTACATTATATAAATCACATATTTTTATTTATTATTTTTTTCATTTAATATTTCTATATAATTTTCACTTAATATTTTAATTAATTATGATATTTAATTTAATTATTTTTAATTTTTAATTAATAAATTAATTAACTTGTGATTTTTAATTAATTTAAATTTATAATTTTTATTTAATATTTAATTAGCTTATAAATTTTAATTTAATTATAGTCATTTGTATATTTTTAAATTTTAGGAAATATATTTATTTTTAAAAGAAAGAAATACAACATTGATCATTCATGAAATAAAACATTATAATTAAATGATACACATGCAATATTATTTTATCAATGATTATTAATGATTATTGACTCCACTTTTAAGATAAAAAAGCATGTTTGAAAAATCAAACCTACTCTTGAACTAAAAAGGTCAAACCTCCCTTTCACAATCATTCAAGCTTTTTCTTAAGTTTTTTTAGGTTTACAAACCTTTTACAAAACTTACATTGGAGATGCTCTTAGATGGTTCACACTCTACTAGTCCGCCTCAATTATTTTCAAGTTTGTTGGTGTTGGTATTGGTGTAATTGACCTTCATAGTTTCTATGTTTGATAATATATTTAAATCTGGTTAAAATTGACTAAGTTAGTATAAAGATTAAGAGTGACCTGATGCTTAATAGCTTTTGAAAATTCTTGACAAATCAAGAGTAACCTAGGTAAGGTGAGAAGTCTTAAGCAAGTGGAAAGTCTTATGAGGTTGAGAGTGTGAGAATTCATGATACAAGAATAAAATATATAACTAAACAATCAAAGGAAAGAAAAGATGAAGAGAAAGAGTTCTTCTATTGAATACAAGAGAATTGCAAAATAACATCTGAGAAAATTTGATAACGACAAAGATGAAGAAGCGTAGCTTATATACTAGGGTTACAAGGCTAGCAAAATTATTAATTTAACCTTACTAATATTTTTAATTACTCTAACATCCCCCCTCCCTCCCCAAAAAAAAAACTCACGAAACTACTGCAAGAAACATCGTGAGTTTGCCAACCAATAAATGAAAAAGTGAAAGCAGATGTGACTTAGTAAACAAGTCTGCAATCTGTGAAGAAGAGATAAAGGGCAAGCTTAGTGTTCCGAGCTAAAGAGGATGATGAGTGGGATGATAAACAATCGCAATATGTTTAGTCCTTTCATGAAAAACTAAGTTTTGAGCAATCTGAATAGTACTCTTGTTGTCACAGTTCATAGGAGTAGGATGAGAAAGAGAAATACATATCTTTTCATGCAACCAATACATCCAAACAATCTCAGTAGTAATGGAGGTCATAGCTCGATATTCATCTTCAGTAGAAGAAGGAGAAACAACACTTTGCTTTTTTACTCTTCCCAAAAATAAGACAATCCCGAAGAAATATGTAATATCCAATAATAGATTTACGATCTACTGGATCACTAGCCCAATCAACATCCGAATATGCACACAACTCAGGTGATGAGGTGGATAGAAACAAAAGACTCTAAAACATATTACTTCTAAGTCACATAATAACAATTCTACTGGTGTGTTAAAATTTTTCTTCATCAAACTCAAAATTGATCAATAATTTTTTTAAATAGTAATTAAAATGTATATTAATAGTATTATAATAATTTATTATCATTGCCAAATTTATTAATATTTTTAATATTTTATTGATAAAATTTAGCTTTATTTATTTAATTAAAAATATTGACAAATATATTATTTTTTAATAAATTATATTTGAAAGTTTAACATAAAATAATTTTTATTTTTAAAATTTTACTAATAAAAAAGTAAGGTTTAATATAAGATAAAGTTATGTAGTAACTACATGACTTAGTTGGTCATTACTTTCAATTACATAAATTTGTGATGCATAAAGCTATCCTTTTAAATTTTACTAATAAAATCAAATGTCTCTAATAATATTTTTAATATTTATTTTTAAAAAAAAAATTAAAGTCTGAAAATTATTTTTTAAATTGGGCTTTAAGAATGATTGACACGCCCGGGATATTATCATAGAGTAGGATAGGTTACCGAACCACATAAATTCTATGTTCTCATGTTTTTATTTATATTTATTATTTCTACTACGCACTATTTTTAACAGTAAAGAACAAATTAAGAAGAAAGAACGACAAAGACAAGCTTATTATTTAAGTTGGGATACTTCTGTCATGAAAAGCATTAATATTATTTTAAGTTAAGGAAACTAGTCCTGACGTCAGAGAAGTCCTGTTCTGAAACCAATACCATGGCCATAACCTTCACAAGCTTCAACCAACTCCATAGCATGCAGAGACACCTTCTGACCTGAAGCAGAATCGAGACAGGAAGGTTTTGGTCATCCACTTAATAATTCTCTCATCTTCCTGGACAAACAGGGAAAATGATAACAAAAAAGATCTTTAGGTTTGGAAGATTGCAGGAGGAGATGGCCAAAGAACCACCAAACCTTTACATATTGCAGGCTGCAGCAGCATCTGTGCCTTCCTCCAATAACTGCTGCTTCAACCTGCTTCTCGTCGAGGACAATACCTAATAATTCAGCTCTGTGCACAAACACTTTGATGAACGAACCTTCTATGAAATAACCATTTGTTGGTTTGTTTGTTGAACAATCTTTACTTAACCTGAACAAGTTTCTTCTGCCTTCAGGAATTACTGACTGCTCCAACAACTACAGCTACGCGTACTGGTGTTGCAATTTAAGACAACCTTTATGCAGTAAAGTAACTCATCCTTTAAAAAAAAAAAATTCAAAATAACATGTTAAACACTTGCTTGTGTTCTCTTGTTCCCTATAACCTACGGAATAAGACAGAATTTTGTCCAGATAGATAACATTTTTAGTGATAACTGGACGTTTTAACTTGGGGTCGGTGGTTAGAATATTGCTTTCATATGATGATGGTCGTTGATTCAGATCCAATAGTCCATGAAATGGTATCGAATAAGTTAATCGTGATTACTCACTTCTTCGTACCAATCATAACTTCAGAAAATAGCTACAGTTATTAGTTGGCAATAAAAAATGTTGGACTCCTTGCCAAACAATAGCATATGCTAGTCAGGCATCTATATAATCGACGAAAGAAGACAATCACCTAGATCAAATAGAATTGAGTCTGAATCATTTGGAATCAGTACTTATGTCACTACGAGATCTTTTTGTAACTGGAAGAAATATTGTGGCAACAAACAGCGACATTAAATTAACCTTTTACCTCAATTTCTCCGAGAGAGAAACAGCGACTATTAGGATCAATGTCATCGGTCGAGTGAATATCACGTTCATTATGAGCTATGACCTCTCACAATAAGAAAGCCACCTTAAAATGACAGCAAAATAGTAGATTGGCCATTATTTGCTGAGAGAAGGAAAGCTCAAGTAACTTTCAAAGAACATTCATCCTCAAGTACAATTGAGAAATATCACCTCAAACCAACACATCAAACAGCGCTGTCTCTCTCTTTGCGTGTTCCTTCTACCCTATTCCTGTCCCTGAATTCAAAACTCTGAATTGCATGAATTCTTACTTCCTGCATGTGCGGGTCACTATCCTAATAATTAATAGCCTCCCATAGTCCCATGATTTACCTCCTCAATGTTGGTCTGAGATCGGATCAGCAAAAGCGCTAGGGACAAGCGAATCATCTTTTGTCACCATGAATTGCATGAATTCCTTAATTTGTGATGAACATTTTTTAAAAACAAAATTCTAGCAATTATTAGGATGTAGAGTTACCAGTTGAAATTATGTAATTGTTTCTAATGACAGCGGAGCATCATCCGCCCTTAATTATCAAAAATAATCAATAGTTATCGCCTCTGCCTGTCTCTACAGCGAGATCGAAATGTACAGAGGAAATCAAATAAATAGGGGGGGATTTATTGGCTCCTGCTTGAGAGGATTCTCTTGCTCACATCTGATTGGGTTGGAAAAAAGAATTTGGAATTTTATGAGAACAACAAAAGTGGACCTACTCGCTATATGGAACTGTTGAGCTACCAGTCCAAGGATATGTTGACATTTATCAAGGAATCTGTGCAGATGGTCTCTTTGTTTGTTACAGCAGTTGGGTGGTCGGCGCACTTCAGCTTTAGTCTGATGTGCACTGGCTTCATAAAGATCAAATCTTCTACATCTTTAAAGGTTTCCAAAAGCAATCTGGTTGATGCGTCGGCTTCCAGTTTGCTCATTTTATATTTATTGCACTCCAGAATTCTCATTGCTAGTGAACTTCGATCCTCAATGTTTTCTTCTGTTTTTAACTTCAGATAGAGAACAGCAGAGACCACCACCTAAACCAAGAACAATTAGCATCACATTGTTTCACGTTGCTATCGTCAACTGTGGGATAAAAGGTTTGCCAACTTCTCGTCTTGGAAGTATGGAGAAGTTCGAAAGCTTTAGAACAAACGATCAAACGAAACCGCGCACAAAGTAAGCACAAGCCAAAGTGTTTGATTATATATCATCAACGTGCAGATTGACATCAATCATCTCTTGTGGACTACTTGTTCTCAGTTAATATGTTTACTTTTGATCAATCTAAAGTACTATTTTCTAAAAAGATATGTTTAGACATTCAAATAATCACACACCAAATTCAAAACCAGTTGGCATAGCTTTGTTTGGAACTACAAAATTCTATAGTCTGAATATTATTTCTAGCACGGTACCAGATTCTTATCTTAAGCAAACCAATGGAAATAGATTGTATAACCCGAAATTTTAGGAACAGAAAAGCATCTTGAAAACCAAGCAAGAAAAAACACGACAAATTGTGTCCCAGGAAAAGCACAAGTAATCAACTGAATATACCATATTTCTTTTCCAATGTTCTGAAAGGATGCAATTTGTTTTGCTGAGAAAATAAAGTTGACAAGGAATTTATCATGAGAGTAGTTGATACCTCAGCAGTTCCAGGACTTATGCCGATTGAACAATTAAAATGAACCCTGTCATCTTGGAAGTGCCTTTCCACATGTTCACCTTCATCAACAGAAGAGGTTTCATCATCCACTTGTGAGAAAGCAAGGTTATCCAATTCATCAAACCACTGTTGTGCAATCCCATCCTGCAACCAGCGCAACTTGTCTTTAACCACTTGAACAAGGAAAACTAGAAGTGCACTTCGTATGTTACCTTCCCTGCCCCAGTTTTTTGTTCTTCAACTGCAGAAAATTCAGAAGCAGAACCTCTAACTTGGAACCATAAACAACTTTTCTCCACAGGTGCTATTAGTTCACTATCTTGGGGTATATTTACATCAAACTGTATGTCACACCTTCCTATATTGGATCAGATAATCAAATCATTAGCTTAAAAATATAGCTATATCCTCCATGCCTTTAAACTTCAGAAATTACATGCTAAAAATAACATCTTTTGATCGAGAATGCCGAGCCAGCACAATAATTTCCCACAAAGGTGCTTAATCATTTCAAACTAGCAGGGCATATCGAAGTGATTGGCAATGAAAAGAAAGTTGCTACTTCCATGCATATTTTGGATATGAAAAGGGAGTATTTCTGGATTAATCACCGAAAAAATGCCAAGTTCTGGCATTTTGCATAGATGTGAATAAAGCAACACAATTCCACTCATGCTGATGCAAACTAAACTGATGCACCTAAAAACTGAAAAACACTGATAAAGGGATGGATCACCTGGAAGGACATTGAAATGCCGAATATGTTCACTCAAAATCGTCTCTTTATTTTCACTGGCATATGGCAAACATTTCAATGCGTTATATAAATTAAAATATTACACTTTAAATTTATTATTTAGAAGTATATAGAAAACAATCACTTTCTTGGTAGTTGATAAAAAGTTCGAGAGGATTTAATTGAATCATCTTACCGCTTAATAACTCTCTCAAGAGGACAAGCCATCCAATATGGCAATCCAAGTACTCCTAAATTTGAAAATTGTAGATAAGAAATAACTCTGGACTCACGGTGATATCTGAAAATTCTTTGACTATCTTCAAAGAAGTAAAACATGGAATTGAACTAGTTAACAGCTCTGTAGTGAAAATCATAACGCTCAACACTAATTAAAAATAGTCAACCTGCATTGCAGAAGATGATATCATCTTGGAACATTGCTACTGATGAAAGCCAACCAGAAAAACGCATCCCCTCATCAGAAAGGCAATGATGGAATGTCTTTGGTGGCAAATTCTCTGAAATTTCCTTCAATAGTGTTGCTTTCTCCATTATCATGTCCCCACATGTCTCCATAACATTTGATACACCTTTTAGTAGTTAGTGAGCATTATACTTAACTGATATAAACTATAGATACCTGAAGCTAAAAAAAATACCTTTCACTATCTTTTTAATTTCTCCAGATTCCCTGCTCACGACCCATAAAGTTTCAAAACTGCAAAAAAACAAAATGATTATGAAAACTAATGATGCAGTGTAAGCATTTGAAAGAAACACATGTAAGCAGCACTAATTAAATCGCCAACCAACTCAATCAGTACGAAGGCAAATATACAAAGGCAGCCCCCATATACCATTCATTTACTTGTACTTATAAAAGAGTAATTTGAATTGTTGCCAAGACCTTAATTAATATCATTCTTCCGATAGTTTACATCTAGCACAAAATAAGTAACCAAATGCAGGCAAGATTTTAGTGTCTAGAATCAACCAATAAATATACGATAATGTTCCTATCAAAAAATTTCAAACATAAATGCTCAAATATGATAATCTTCTTTAGGAGACAATTATTTGATAGTATGACAAATAAGAAAGATAAAGTGTCAGGTCATCAAGGCCTTTATGATTGATTTCTACAAGAGGTTGGATTCATTTTTCAGTTGTAACACCGTCAGATATTAATTGAATTAGACCATGAAAACGAGCATGGATTGGGTGAGACAATTAAAGTATCATAACTAATTACTTGCCTCAACATATTCAGACGAGCATATATGCAATGCTTGTAGCCAACATGATGAATTGAACAATCCCAAAATTTATGTAGTTCAGCCCTATAGACGGTTTTCTAAAACAACAACCATATAATCTGAGTTATCAGACAAAACTAAGTAGAGATTCGGTCAAGCACTAGGTGTCTAATGGTAGAACAGAGTGCCAAACAATCTTATGTATGATTTTTTAACATCTAAATATACGTGATAGATAATAAAATACAATTGCCCAATAAATTGAGAAGCCTGAACACTGACTTGCTTGACCCAAATTAATGATTGTAGGCTCATCCAACTTATGAACTCCCTTTACTAGCTCAAAACCTTTAATGAGGGACAAAACTAGCATGTCACAATCTCCCTCAATGTAATCACCAAGGTCTGAAGTGCCTAATTAACAGAGTTAAGGATTAAACTAGCACATAATCCTTGTAGATGTCCAATGGAAGCTAAATCATCACAGGCAACCATATCCACAGAGGTCACCTCATCAAACCTACTACTAGACAAGCTCCAATACTGCATGTAACAACCCCTACCACAATGGGAAAACCAATTGTTTAACTTGATAAGCCTAAACCATTGCCCATAGATACAAAGTACTAAACTCAAGTTTATGTTAAATAGAATCAGGTAATTAGGGAGAATAGAAATTTATTGATTTTAAAAAAAAAAGTTATAAATGTTCTGCCTCACCTGCGATCAATAGTTAAGAGATCATTCTCACTCATGTTCAACAAATGCCATGGAAATTTAATCAAATCCAGCTGCCCAGTTTGTGATACAACCTTGGTTCCCAGCCCAAGTTTATCAAGGAGCCAGCTCCAAACCCCACTTCTTTTTCGAACAGAAGCTGGGTAAATGGTCTCCACCACTCTCTTCTCCATATCAGCTCTTCTTATCGCGTGGTTCTAGGAAAGGAAGTAACACATTGAGATAAGAAAGATGATGATGAATTGTAAATACAGAAGAAAAAATATTGGAAGTTTGATTGAACATTAATTGCAATGTATTATACAAATTTAAAAAAAAATAGAGAGAGATCCCAAAAGGAACAGGGAGCAAATATGTGAAGACGGTGAATGCCAACATGAATGGTGATGATAGAAAACTTTTGTTCAGAGAAACAAGATTGAAAAACAAATGAAGCTGGAAAAAAATACATCAGCAATTAAAAACAACACACAATACTAGTCAGTATACAGATTAGCTAAACAGAAAAAAAAATAGACATTTACTTAGTGAACAAATACAATGTTACAGTTATAAATCAAAAATGCTACAACAGATATTCTACTTCCAGCAAAAAACCAAGCGATTTTAAGTAATTTGACCTCATATACCAGTATGCTAAATTGGCCAACCAGATTAAAGAAACAACTAATTTCCCATTAGCTGCTAGCATCATTTATGTTAAAAAAAAAAATTTGCAGAGCCACTTATGAACTAGAGAAGCCTGCTGTAAATAACATTACATACACTTAAGTTAGAATCATAATAATGTCAGGAAAAAACAAAGCAGTGATCTGGTAACTACTAAATTGAATTTCATACCTCAGAGTCCACAAAGAAAAGGCAATTTTCATTGGGGCAATAGAATGATCCAGCAGGGCGAAACAATTTAGCAGATTCAAATTTACCATCCTCGAAACCTGGGGAAGAACCAATCTGAAAAATGAATGAAATCACTGAACTAATGTACAAAATAAATGGAATCAATATCATATTTAATAGCTCAGATTATTATATTTTAATCATATGTGCAACATAATTAAAGAGATAGTGCACTCCTATATTTACGAAAAAGGCTTGGAACTGCTTCTATACCTTGGGAAAAGGCACAAAAGATTCACAAAATAAACCATCGTGAACTCCAATCAGTATTTCCAAATCATTTAATATTCAGTTGACATCCAAATAGAGTGAAATTGCAATGCAATATTGTCCTCTGCATGTTTGAAATTTTATGCTATGTAGGGCAAATCAATCAAAGTGTAGCATTCAGATAAATTTCCAAAACTCGACATTACTCAACACCGAGATCATGTTTCCTATGTCATTGTGTCACACTTGATACTCTTTCGCATGCTAAAATTGTTTCTTTTATAGTTTATATCCATACAAAAATATGTCAAAATTGTAGCATTACATATGGAAAGAAAAAATTGAATTAACTATATGATGTCTTTTTATCTCATTTTCTTCATTTCTTTCCTTCTTCCACCTCCAATTTACCACCAATACCATACATCGAAACGTTAGCATGATAGAAACAATATCATTCTAGTCAAAGACCGAAACACCAACACGGCCTCAAGATTTTGAACTTTGATAGTCCGATTACAATTTGAGCAGATAATCAAGAAAGATATAGCAAAAATGAATACATCAGAAACAATCAGAATGACACTTACACAATCTAAAATCTTCCCCTTACTATCACTAACAATGATCCTATGATGATTACTGTCAGAGACAAACATACGGTTGCCATCGTCATCTATGGAAATTGAACCTGGAAAATAGAAAAAACAGAGTACTGAGATCAAGCCATAATAATAAAACAATGGGCAATGGTTAACAAAACACATGAATAGATCCATAAATAGGAATATAGGAACCTGGGTAATGGAGAAGCAAGATCCTGAACGGAGAAAAATAAGGTTCCTTTATCATGTTGTCATAGCCTATTTTATCCAAAATACTCTGTTGAACTGGGGGGTCATTTTCGTCCTTGTCGACATTGTATTCCTCAATTGCTGCACGTATGCAAAAAGTAAAACAAGAAATCCAAAATAGCAATAGAAGGGTACTTACATTGGTTTTCCGACGCAGATGGATTGAAATTTTCAAAAAAAAAATATATTTCAGAAACTAGATAATGGATGAATATGCAAACAACTAGTATACTGACATCCTGATAAAGCTATATCCTATACGACAAACAACACCTAAACAGTTATTCACATGCACATTAAAATAAGGTAACGAGTATAGAAACATAGCTTCAAGTGATCAACAAGTACATTTAAAACTACTACTAAGCTATATGATAATTTATAAGTGTATATACATGAGAGATAAACTCCGTCCATGGAAAACTCATTCATGGCCGGTCCTAAGCCCGGAAGGAGGAGAGTTGTGTTAGGTTGTTAGCCAACATTAAATTTATGGCAAATGTTAAATGAATGGATCCATTAAACTATTGTATTAATGCTAGGTTGTTTCCCGGAAGAAACGTATTGCAGGATCCGACTGTAATGTCTCGGCAAGGACCTCTACATCTCCAGAACTAGGGTGTAGTGTTAAATATGCAAAAATTTGCATTGCAGGTCTGACTATAACGTATCGACAACAAGTCAACAACTGCTACATCTCTATGAGAACTTAGGTGTAGTGTTAAATAGGCAAAAGTTCTCGCACCATAGATTAGATAAGAATAAATATAATATGAAAACTAATAATCTATGATTTATAATATGGAACGTAGAAACTCTCACTGGTAAATCAATGGAGGTAGTAGATACGATGATTAAGAGAAGAATTAGTATTTTGTGTATCAGAAACAAAATAATTAGGCAAGAAGGCAAACATGATAGAGAACTCGGGTTTTAAGTTATGGTATAAAGGAAAGAGTAAAACAAAAAATGGAGTGGGTATTGTTGTAAATAGTTTATTAAAAGATGAAGTTGTGGGAGTAGTTAGAAAAGATGATAGAATTATATCCCTTAAGATAATAGTAGCGAAAAAAAACTATAAACATAATTAGCGTATATGCACCGCAAGTAGGATTAGATGAAGCTATCAAATCAAGGTTTTGGAACTACTTAGATGAAGTATTACAAAACATTCCACTAAATTAAATGATTTTAATAGGAGGTGATCTAAATGGACATGTAAGAGTAAAAAAATGAGGAATATGAGAGGGTACATGGAAATTATAGATTTGGAATGAGAAATAAAGAAGGGAAAACTACATTAGATTTTACGATAGCATATGACCTTATATTAGCTAATACGTTTTTTTAAGAAAAGAAAAGAATACTTAGTCGCATTCAAAAGTGAGAATAATAAATCGCAAATTGACTTTCTTATGGTTAGAAAGAGAGATAGAAAGATTTGTAAAGATTGCAAGGTCATCCCAAGAGAAAGCTTAACTACCCAACATAGATTAGTTGTGTTGGATATACACCTTAAACATAGTACAATAGAAAATATATATATATATATACGACTCCTAGAATTAAATGGTAGAAGTTAAAGGATAAGAGACAAAATATATTTAAGGAAAAGGTAGGAGTACAAGCATTATGTGAAATATACGGTAACTTTAAATATGACATGGGATAAGATTGTATCAAAGTTGAAAATAGTAACTTAGAGTGTACTCGGTGAGTCAAAGGGACATACGCCACTAAGGAGGGAATTCTGATAGTGGAATGAGAAAGTACAATAGAAAGTGAAGGGAAAACAAACCGCTTATAAGAAATTATATATTTGTAAGAACAAGGAAAACTAAAAAACAAAAAAATACA
>JBAMIB010000018.1:4633036-4653430 GCA_037177415.1 Kaempferia rotunda
GTGTGTGTTCAGCACTTTCCCTATATAAACCAAGCTTGGCTGCTGAGCTTGGTTTGGCGATTTCTAATGTGGTTAGCACTAGATTGGTAGTCATCCAAGGTCCAAACGCACGAGAGTCTTGGTCTAGTTGTTGAGAGGTTGCTCCACCGACAAGGTGGTTGCGCTTAGCCGGAAGTTGTCCGGGGTTCGATCCACCGAAGGATCGTGGGATCTTCCACCTCACGGACACGCTGAGGAGTAGGAGTTTTATCTCCGAACCTTGTACATCGAGATGTTCATTGTGGTTTGCATTCTTCTTTCTTATCTTTGTTCTTGTTTGTTTTTGTTTTGTTTCCGCTGTGCTAATCTAGTAGGAACAAGAACAATACGACGCACATACACAATCCCAACATATATAATATCATTCTATTCCCAACCCTAATTATTAATTAATTTAATATTATTGAAATTATATAAATTAGATTAATTAATCCTAAATGAACAATCTTCTTACTTCACGAAACTAATAAATTATACGTTGAGCAAATGCTCTTCTGCACATATTTAATTGTGATGTTGTACTTGCACCAAGCTAGGGAAAATAATTTAAGAGTTATATATAATAATAATATTATTATTTTTAAATCTAGGCTAGTTTATGGGCAAAGAAAGCAACTCTAATTCATTAAAAAAAAATGTCTCATTCTTTAAACAATTTAATCAACAATGAATTAACTATCCACACTAACTAACTAAGTTTAAAACACTTTGATTATCAAGACTAAGTTCATGAGATAAATGAGAGGTAAGAAAGATTTTAAAAGCGAGTAAAAGTAGATAGAATGATGATTTGGCTAGGGTTCCTTCATTGGTACTCAAACCCTAATGGTGAGTGAACATTCTTCTTGAAAATTTTGAAGTAGGAGATACTCATGGTTGTATGATTAGGAGCTAAGATGAGGTTAAATAGTACTCTTTACAAGGCACAAAGCAATTAAAGGTGGGCATTTGCCACCCTAATTAACTAATTGTTTTTCGAAAGCATTAGGTTCTTTTCTTCCTCCATAAGCCACTTTTAGCTTTGGATATGACGATCGAGATTAATTAAATCGACTCCTTGTCCTCACATATTTTTTGGGTTGCAACAAGAAAGCAAAATCAGTGGTCTCAAAAGTTAGTTAGTCAGGTCTAGTTAGATCGATGAGCTAACTCCTAAATGCCTATTTAGAAAAAAGTTATTTTCTAAACCTACATATATAAACTTCATACTTTTTGAGTATAAGTTTATCTAACCTTGATTTAGGGCTAGTTCATGATGGCAGAAGGTGATACGTTCGCCCTTAGCGCCCCCATCAACCCGACCCAGCTAACATTTAGGAGGTAAATCACGGGAGACTACTAGCCATTAGGATAGAAATCAACGCATACAAAAGGCTTTTTAATTGGCTTTGCCGAGTTTTGAACCCTAGAGCTCATGATGGCAACACCGCATGTGCCTGACTCATGGGGTCAAACTAGGATTAGTTCAAATATATATGAGGTCCATATGGAGGTTCCATGGAAGAATTACAATTTTATTACTACAAAAAAAAAACCATATAAGAGCCGTTTCTTGACTTTCAAGAGCGATTTTCACCCACTCTTACACTTTTACCACTGGTTTAAAAACCACTTCTCTTGTTGCTGCTCCTATATCTTATTAATGTAGTTTTCATAACTATTGGTAAAAGTTAAAAAATCGCTCTTATTATTCTCTACAGGAATGGTTTGAAACTGATCTTATACATTATAAAAAACCGCTCCTACACGCTATAGATATAGGAGCGATTTTAAAATGCCCTAAAGTGCTATAGGTAGCCCCACTCCGGGTCGGGTCCGAACCGAACTTGACCCTCGGCCGAGCCCAAACCGGATGCGACCCCGAGCTAGTAACCAGGTTACCCATTGACCTGGTTCAAGGTTTTTTTTAATGGATGTTTAGATATTAAACGAAATTCGTTATTGTTGGGATTCAAACCTATGTCTTCTAAATTAAAACCTAATGTCCAAACAAACTAAACTAATCATGTTGTTATGTATTAGTTAATTATTTAATAACTAATCAATATTTTCTTTTGTTATATTATTATTCTTAATAATTGAGAGAATAATAAGAGAGATATTTATTAATTTATAATTATTTTTCGAGAAATAATTTCATAGGTTAGTTAATTATTTAATAACTAATTAATAGTTTCCTTTTACCTATATATGTATTCTTATAATAAGTCCAACAACGTTAAGTATGGGTAAATGATTTTGATTATCTATGATAATATGAGATTAGGGTTACCCATGGAAAGGACTCTAGTTTCGATTTCGGCTGGAAAGAGGAAAGGAAAAAAAATTTAGGTTAGCTTTACTTGCTATTAGAGGCTAATAGAGATAAAAATTTAAGAGAAAAAAAATTAATAAGGTTAATATGTGGTTTACTTGCTATTAGAAGCTTTACTTAATTACTTTACATAAATAATGTTAAAAGTATTAAGTAGGAACAGTAAAAGTTAGAGCAATAGAAACGGTTAGCAGTGTTAGATACAGAACCACTGTTAAAAGTATCTAATATTAACAATTTCAAGATTACTTTTAATAGTTGTATCATTAAGAGTGGTTTACAGCAGCGGTTTATTCAAATTAGTGCTAAAGTTATTCAACAAGAGTGGTTGAAAAATCGCTCTAAAAAGGTAAGACATTAGAAACAATTTAGTTCAAACCGATTCTGTTATTTGATTTTAAAAAGCAGTGTTAAGACTGCTCCTAATAATTAAACCGTTCCTATATAGATGCTTTTTTTTTAATGTATCTTATATTATAAAAGGATCTTTCCATGACCATCAAATGATAATTTTATCATTACATCGAGGTTCCTCTTCGAGTTTAGCTAAAAATCATTTATTTATTATTATTTTATTTTATACTAGTTATTCTGTTTCTATTATTTATTATAGAGTAGATCGGTCCGATTATATAGAAGTCCAATAACCGTTCATTAAAAAAAATATTATCTCTTAATTTTTCAAAGCTAAAATTTAATTTTTAAATATTTCAAAAATTAAGAAACATTGCCCCGGAGTGAGATAGAAGAAATGTGCCTTCACCTCACTATAACAGCAGGTACCTTCTGTCAGTTAATTAACTAAATTGAGTTGAGTTTCTGCATGCATTCGTGTAGGTGCAATGCTGCCAGTTCCAGAAAGAGAAGGGAAGAGAAGAGTGTGGAGTGCACGTGAGCGCGGTCTCCGAGCCTGCAAAGGCGCGGCATGGAGCAGCAGCAGTTGGGCAGCTGTCGGCCATCGATCTCCAGTCCCTCGCCTGCCTTCCGCTTCGCATATCGGAAATGCATGCCATGCCATGCCTTACCCTGCCCGGCTGCCCCTTGCCCCATTGCTTGCCCCTGCCCACTGCACAGGGCACTGCAGGCGATGTACGTGCTCTGCGCCCGCATTTCCCGGGCGACGACCCAGTACTTCCCTCCCGTGCCCAGCCTCCACAGTTGTCTGTCTTCCGTATTCATTTATTAATTTTGATCAAATTCTGTTTCATAAAACATAAAAATAAAAAAAAACAAACTGTATAAACAAATCGATCGAATCGAAAAGTTGAATATTTCTTTATTCATTTAATATTCTGCAATTTCAACTGCGCAATGAACACCCCGCCACTAATTACCATTATTTCCTCCTCTGATATCCATGATCTTGCAGGTGGCGTGATTGACTTGAATAGATTCTGATCAGTATTTATTCATCAACCACCTCGATTAGATTTTTTTTAATTTTTAATTCAACGTGTTGATATCTTTTGTAATAATAATAATTTTTTTAAAAATTAACTTGTAATATAATAACACGTAGCCATCTTTTTGTCGTTTTATAAAGCAAATTTAAAGTACTATAAAGAAATTAATTATCGTAGAGAGTGATGAGGAAGCATTGAAGAATTTCAATATTATTGTAGGATAGTCATTATCGAGTGATGCCTAGAATTTGCTACTATATATATATATATAATTTATAGTCAACGAAGAAAATTAAAATGTTAAATTTTCCTTTATAATTTATTTATCATCCTCAAATATTTTAATAAAAAAAATAAGGAAAAAAAGGAAAGCGGCAAAATATGGAACATGTCCCACTGATCAAAAAATACCTTTTGTCTCGGGGCGTGGGGTTCACGTGCGCGCACGTGATATCCAACTGGAACGAGAAATAAAATAACTTACTTTTTTCCCCTCGCAATTTAATAAATTCAATGAGCATTAATTAAGTTTTGACCATTGCCGTTTTCCTCTTGAAGCATCCAGTCCAGCCTTATTTTATACATTATCCTTGTTCATGATCTTCTGCACAGGAAATTAACTTGCAGCAACAGAGAAATTTTTTTTCTCTTTCAATTTACTAAATTACAACCTTGAATTTAAGAAATATCCCAAAAGCATAAGCAAAGACTACGCAGCATTATCATTTGTGGGGCAAGGAATGAAAGGTATTGTACATTTGTACGATGTAGAAAGAAAAAGCACTTGTTCTTTGGAAACTGACAGTCATTGAAATATTTTATCAATTAAAAATGCAATAAAGTAAAATATTACTGAAGCATTTTAATTATTTATTCGACCAAATCACTGAAAGCTGTGTAGCTGATGATTTGTTTAATCGGTCGACTTATTTTGTATAAAGAATTCAAATGGTTCCAGTGCACCTTACCTCACTGTTCACTGTGTGTGTTCTTTGCTGCAGCAATGAATCATTGCAGTAACTCCTTGTTTGATAAAATTTTGATTCAATAAGAACAGACAAGGAAACTAAAAATTGAGCAATGGAATATTGACAGTGTTCTGCACAGAATTGTTCAATTCAACTAGTTAACGAAGAACGAAAAGTCAATCGAAACAATAGAGACCTTTTGTTTGGATTGGTAGAACTTCTGTTTGGAATAGTCTAATATCACAATACCAAAGTGCAGTTTAAGATAGCACAGTATATCACATAGTCCTACTTGTTTCTTTCAATCACCAATCCCCTCATGAAGATTGGTGGTACTAACCAAGAAGATAAGTACTCTCGTAGTTGTCCAATATCGTAGTATCAAACTATGTAGATAGTCCCACCACCGAACAAGAGGCCAACACTTTCTTCAGCTTGTTGTTAATAGAGCAGCTCATCATTGTATGCTTTCAGGTTCACCTAGAATTTTGCACTATACTATTTGCATGGAATTCTGATTGAAAACCTTTATCTGGAATTCAAGGAGAGAAACCTCAAACGTCCCTTTATGTTGTTATCAATCTCAAGAGAGATTGAAAGTATAAATTTGTGTCAGAAATCTTCATCCTTACCTATTGGTCTGTGAGGCAAAATTACCCATCTACTCTGTGAGGTGATCCATATCATGAGCACTATCCCAACCAATCCCATATTCTAGGTTTGCATCCTCAGTTTCATGTATGCCCGAATCAACCTCTTCAGCATCTCCCAGAAGTAGGTTGTCTGTCAAGAGTTGTTCCCAGAAAGGATCGCTGACACTTGGAAGCCTCTCATCATCATTCAATATATCCATATCAGCATCAGAACAAAAATTTTCAGTCTCAATTTCAGGCAACTCATTCATGAAATCTGGAATAGAATTCATAGGAAAGTTACCACCATTCTGTCCTACATAGCTATGATTATGTTCATTAAGCATCATGGAAGGGACATGAGAAATTTCTGAGACTCCAAATTGAGTATGGGGAGGAGTGATGATCCCAGATATATTCGTTTTATGCATGTCAGTTGGAGTAACATTTGCTACACTAGAAGCTTGGATTTCAGATGGCACAGATAATGAGGGCAGTGCCGAGAACCCAGAGCTAGTAGGTAAGGAGGGATCGTTTGAACTTGTAGGCATTTCAGATAGTGTAACTCCTGATATCCTCTTTAGTGGACTTCTGCCATCAAAAGCTTCAATAGGGGATTGAAAATTGTCAATCAAGTAATTCTGCGAGTTTCCAAAGGAATCCAACCTATGTGAGGTGTCAAATTTTAGAATCTGCATCAACATTGCCTTTGCTGCTTCATTTATCAAGGGTTGGTATTTAACTATTTGGCCATCCTGCATTGTGCTTTCAACGTCCAGCTTGTCTTTCCTATTCCGCTTTTTGTTTACTCCAACAATGCGTCTATTGCAGTCATTTTGCTGCACAAACTGAGCCAGGAATCCAGGGCTCTGCATGGCCTTTGCCAAGAATGACATCATTTGTTGTTGGCGCTGATCCATACCTTGGAGACGCTTGCCCATGGTGTTTAGCTGCTGATCAGTACTTTGCTGCTGCTGTCTCAGCCTAACCAGTTCCAGCATGAGCACATTCTTGTCTCTCTTAAGCCTCTCAATCTCCTCCTCCAAACCAAAATTTCCCACCTCAATTGTATTATGTGTTTGTGGCTGCTGCTGCTGGTTATGTGCATGGGTTGATTTTCTTCTGCTGATCAACTTCAACAAATGTTTTTGTCCTCTCAAGAAACCTTCATTGGCAAACTCCCATCGATCAGGATCAACTTTTTTAAAACCCTGCAGAAGGTTTTGGACAAGAACTAAGAAATTCTAGAAGTTAGTGGTTGAATACATAAACATTTCAAGCAAACCCAGATAACAACAATTCTAAACAACAAGCCTAAGTTCCCAATAAAAAAACAATAACCATTCAACGCCAATGATATCCTAACTGCATATTTGCTAGTCATCCTACTCATAATTAATTTCAACAATTATTCTTATCTTTGTTTCAGAGAATAGACCTAAATGCAAATTTCAATAGAATTTTTGCACTTTTAAAAACTAACATAGTTATTCTTTCCATCAAAATTAAGCATTAGTTATTCATACCAATCAGATTTATAATTTTTAAAGGTGTGATAAGATTTTTTTTTTAGATAACAGAACATTTCAGTTTTATATAAACCAACTCTAATGTCATGATCATTTAGAGGTAGCTTTCAGGATCCTATGATATGTGAAGAATGCTCTAAGGAAAAGTGTTTTACATCAGAATCCAGGTTGCCTTTAAATTGTAGGTATAACAATGCCAATTAGGCAGAAACTCCCATAGACAGAAGATCCCTATCATTTTGGGAGGTAAGATAATCTCTTCGAAGAGTAAACTACTATAGCCAAGTCAAGGACAACTGCAAGGTACAAGGCTATTATCCTAGCTATATGTAATCTTATTCGCGTTAAACACGATGAAGTTGTATTGTGAAAATCAACTTGCATGCATTAGCCTTTAACCTAACATTCTATGAGACAGAAAAATACCTATAGATCATTTGCCACTTCATTAAAGTGAAGATGCAAGTCGATGAAGTTGTCATACAATTTGTCAGCTCTAATTATCATTGTGTGAATTTGTTAAACAAATCTTTAAGAGGTTATAGGATGGAGAATTATTTGTAACAAGATAGATTCTAATTATACCTTTAAGCCAAGTTAAGAAGTGTTAAGGATCAAATTTTAATAATGGCATCCACTGGCAGATACCAAATAATAGTAAGTGAAATTATGTGTTGATAAAAATAAATTTGCATTGTGAGGACTACCTAACAATTTTTTCCATTAATCTTCACACACAACACCTTCCACTCTATTTTTTTTTAATTGGAAACTCAAAGGAATACTGCTTTCAATTAAACTTTTTTTATTTTTATTTTATTACATTAACAATCTTATACGGCCATTTAAGTTTTATAGAGGAGTATATCCTTAGTAACATCAAAAAATCAATTAAATCAATTTTTATTTCACTGACTAGAGTGTTCATTGGTCTCCTTACTATACCTTTCACTCTGATTATTCAACTAAAGTCCAATCATATCGTGTTTTGGTTACTACGCTTTTATTATAATAACTAGAGTTTTCTTTATTTTGCATCTCCCCGATATGAATTCCACATGATCGGTAAAGGTGAATTGTACCATAGCCTTGTAACATGTCCTTTTATCCCAAAGAGCAAATGGCTGCAAAACACCAAAACTTCTCTCATCTAAATTACCCAACATCAAATGACAAAGAGCGAAGTGGTGAGACATAGATACAGAGAATATAAAAACAGAAAAATAAAACTTTAGGGGCACATATGTTCAATTGTTACACCTGATCAATTTAAAAGTTTAGTGTCCATTAAATAGTACGAGACCGTTTTCAGAACCAAGCTCAAGACAACCTTATAATTCTTGGATGTTCTTTAAGAGTTGTCTTTAAGTAATCCCACTAGAACACCAAATCTATATACATCCTAGATGTCCATTTGCCCCATTAGTATTGGTCTCACCTAGAGTAAACCATGTTGAAGTTCCCGTTTCACAGTTTAGATGGTGAGCCATTCAAGGTCTAAGACCTATGTTTGTCCAGTCTGACTTAAAGATGTTTATAACAGCAGTCATGGATCAGTTGATACTCACTCCCCGTGCCAAGCTCCCGAACAAGATAAATGCACAAAGACTTGACCGAAGTTTCAGAGAATACAGTGATGAGATAACAAATCCAGTCTGACTCATAGACACTTACAATAGTAGTCATGTATCAGTTGGTTCTCAATCCCTTGGCAAGCTCCAAACAAGATAAATGTGCAAGGGCTTTACCAAAATTTCAGAGAATATAGGAATAAGATAACAATTTTATCTAGATTCTGGACATTTAACTAGCTACCACAAGCTGATACCCCACTTATACAAGACTTGGAACCATAATTTTATGCTAACTGTTATTATTTACTTTTGACAAATTCATTAAATCACATATAATAATAACAAAATTCATATAATCATAAAGTAAATTTTGGTTCAGAAGGTCTTCAGAAATTAGGGTATGATGAAATGTGTAGCATGTACTTTTCATATGAAAACGGAATCAGAGGAAGAGGCGTACATAGGTATTGAGTTGGCGAACGAAGCTGGAGAAGTTATTGTGCTTGAAGAACTTGGGGAGGAGGTCTCTGGCGAATTCGGTGGTATTCCACACCACAAAGCTGTTGTTGGCCGGTCCCCACGACACGACGGCGTCCGTCGCCGGGTCGTCCACCATCTCGTACGTCTTGCTCAAGAACGGGGGTGGGGCACCGACACTGTGAACCGCGTTACCCGTAGCAGAGGCTCCGCCCCCGTCTCCTCCAGCGCCATCCATACCTCCCTCGTCGAGCCGCAAGATATCACTAAAGAATCGGGGCGAGATTAGGCTTTAGGCCGACTGAATGCATCTATTCTCCGGCGACTGTAAAAGGAAACCCTTGAGGAGAAGGAAGTAGGCGGTGGCGGAAGGGAAGCCGGAAATCGGCGCTGAAGAATTTATAAATGTTTTTTTTAATTAAAAATCACATAGAAAAAAATATATTTATATTTAGTGGATCCAAGACGGTGAAATATTACTCTGATCCTATCCCGGAGCCACGTAGGCTAGATTTAGAAATCCCATCGTATGGTAGTAAAATTTGAAATTTGACATCCTAACGTTCTACGCGGTCAATTTCATGATCACCAAGAGGTAAATAAAAAATTATAACAACTCTATTCCATCCCATCCTAACCAATTTAATCTTGACCCAGGTATTATAAATCCCATCCTAATCTGAGTTAATTAGATCTATTAGTACAAACCGTGTCATAAGGGCATCTCCAATAGTTAGAGTTCTACTAAAGCATTTTTTATGTTCCCAATATGTCACATCATGTCACATCAACATTCTAAAAACCTATTGAAACATCTTCAATAGTTAAACCCTTAAATGATTTTTCTATGTTTTAATTAATTATATGTAATTGTATGGTTGCATGCATATTACATCAATTTCAAGACAAAAAAAGTAAGTTTGAAAACTCAAACTTGCTCTTAAACTATAAACCTCAAACCTTATTTCTACAATGGTTAAAACTTTTTTATTGAGATTTTAAATTTTACAAACCTCTTACAAATCCTACATTAGAGATGCCCTAAGCATCGGTGGTTAAACACATCAATGTCAAAAAAAAAAAAAAAAAAACTATTCTCTTTATAATAAAAAATTTTTTGTATAATTTTTTTTAAGTGCTACGGGACCAATCATATATTACAATTTAATATTATTTTATCATTAATTATAAACTCCATCAGTAGGTTTGAGTTTTCATGAATCAAGAGGGAAAAAAAAAATAGAATTGAGTTACTCTTAAAGTATAAATCTCAAACATCACCTTTATAATAGTTGAAATTTTTTTATTGAATTTTTTAAATTTTACAAATTTCTTGCATAGACGATGTCCTCAGAATATTTTTTAATTTTTAATGATTTTTTAAAACTTTTGATTATATTAATAGGATTTTAATTTTAAAATTTAAAGATTGAATTATAATATTAAACATATAAAAATTTCCATATCAAAAATTATTAGAGGGGCGAAGCGGAAAAGAGGATCTCAACTAACGCTTACGGCACTGCCATTGGTAAGAGACCGGAGCGAATCCTGTCCTGGGTTGTTTGGCTACGACAGCTGACGGTGGATCACCTGACTGATCATTGGTAGAAGCAGGTGGGGCCTAGCAGGACCACAATCTACTAACAAAATTAAACCGCCCCCAATAATAAGACTTAAAACCTACAGCCACATAGGATTATAACCGACCGCCACATAACTAATCTACTACTACTATCGCTCGATTCGATACGTCTAAATAGTATATCTGCAAGAAACTGTAGATTAACGTACCTTAACGGCCAAATTGCAGAAGTCGTCGTCTTTCTACCCCAAATAGATTTCAAATGTCTCAAAATAGAAGAACATGTCGATTAATACGTAAAAATGTCGAAGCAGATCTCATGATAAAATTAGGCAATTGACATGACAAGCAATTGCATCCGCATATGAAAAATATAGAGGCACAATGAGGTTTCTAGTTCCTACTCCCATGTAACCTACTGTTTTCCTCTGTTGCTTCTCAATAGAATCCCTGTTCACGTCGACTTTACCCTAAGCTACTCCAAATTGTTATGAATGACTTTGTAGCACAGATAGAAGATCTCCGCCTAATCAATCCTTTCTCGGTTTATTTAGTAGCCATAACCTGTCATTAGCAGTGTGTAAGGAGCACATACTTTAGCAAAGATGATGATGCATATTCCTAATCCTGTTTCACTGTTCCATACCTGAGTTATCCATTGGGTTTCCTGCAGGGACAGGCTCAGGCTCCTTGATGTCGACGACCACTACATCAGACGTGAGGAAAGTTTTGGCTACAGAAGCTGCATGCTCCAAGCAACATCTCACCACCTGTTTCAGTTTATGTCCGACAGGCCAAGTTAGTTTTGGCAAATCACACGAGCAACGAAACTCCACCGTATAGCCGAATACTTAAACTAGCGTTTTAAGTTTCGTAGCAAGTAGACGTGCAAAATGAAAAACGGAAATGAGAAGAGAGCAAACCTTGGTGGGATCGATTATCCCGGCTGCCATCAAGTCCTCGTAGTTACCAGTAGCAGCATTGTAACCAAATTTGAAATTATCATTTGACAATACCTAAAGCAATTGTCCAACAATATAGTCATAATAGATGATAAGAACCCAGTTCAATTAACCAACCAGAATTAAAAAAGCTTACCTTTTCAGTGACTACACTTCCATTGACACCGGCATTTTTAGCAATCAACTTCAGAGGATAACTCAAGGCCTTGTTAACTATATCTGCTCCAACCTGCAAGTTGCATCACGAGGAAAGTTTCAACTAGAAGCCTTAACATTATTTTTACTAATGCACATGTATAAAGCATTTTTTTTCTTCATTCAAGTGGAATGAGAACCTTTTGCTCATCATTTTCAAGAGTCTCCTTGATGGCATCAACTTTGGATGAAAGCCTCAACAAGGCACACCCACCACCAACAACAATACCCTCCTCCACAGCCGCCTAAACATAAAAATAGAAAGCGATTGAAATACAATCTTAAACATAGACCATATCATAGATTACAAATTTATCAGCCATAAGATTGACCTTTGTAGCATTAAGAGCATCTTCAACTCTCAATTTCTTCTCTTTTAGTTCTGTTTCAGTCTGTGCTCCGACCTGCACAAGTTTGAGATACAAGACAAAAGTAAGCCAAAATACCACACACAAATTTGAGGTCAGCAGGAACAACACAAACAAACAAATAATATACTGAAACCTCAAAAAAAAAAAAAAAAATCAGCATACCTGAATGACAGCAACACCACCAGATAGTTTTGCTATTCTCTCGTTGAGCTTTTCCTTCTCATATTCTTGCTCCGCAACCTATGTATATATTCAATACACCTAGTAACTTGGAATTATTGATATAATAAAAAAACATATAATCCTTTCCCTACAATCCAACCTCAATCAGGTTTCTGATCTGTGCTACTCTTTTATTGACTTCCTCCTGAGTACTGCCATCACCAACTATGGTGGTTGAATCTTTAGTAAGTACAATCTTGGCAACAGTACCCAAGACGTCTTTGTCAACTTTATCCAGGGAGAGACCAACCTCGTCTCTTATGACAGTAGCTGCACGAATCAAAATGCTGTAAGAATCTTGGGAAGGATAGTGAGGATATATCTAAACTAAGATTATGAAGAAGGCAAATATACCAACCTCCTGTCAATATTGCAATGTCATCAAGATACTGACTTTTGCGGTCCCCAAATCCAGGAGCTTTTAGTGCGGCAATTTTCAATGCCCCTCTTAATTTATTCACAACAAGTGTTGCTAGAGCCTCTTGTTCAATATCTTCTGCAATTATGACTACTGGATATCCCCCTCTTATAGCATCTTCCAACACATTGATAAGATCTCTTGCATTTGTGATCTTCTTGTCAACAAGAAGCAACTGAAGACACAAGAAGATATGACTTAATATAAACTTACAGTGAGTCATACATTAACCTCAAAAGGAGCATCCAAGCCAAAAAAATGTAGTAACTTGTCGTAATAAGATTAAAACCTTGCAATTCTCATACTCAGCAGTCATCTTTTCACTGTCTGTCACAAAGTATGGGGAAATATATCCTCGGTCAAATTGCATTCCCTCAACAACATACAGATTGTTTTCAGCACTTTTCCCTTCTTCAAGAGTAACTACACCCTTCCTCCCAACCTTATTCATTGCCTCGGCTACCATATTTCCTATTTCATAATTGTTACCAGCACTAACAGAGGCAACATCTGCAAGTTCACTGTCTTCAACCTGTATCACAAAGATTGCATAACTAGAACTGCTGATATCATTACTAACTTTAGACTATAGTTAGTTTAATTTCACATTAGGAGGCAACTGATACAATCTGACAGTAAGACCAACCTACCTCTTTAGACATCTTCTTAAGTTCAACAACTAGTGCTTTGGCAGTTTTTTCAATACCACGGGTAATTTGAACAGGATTTGCGCCAGCTGCCACTACCTGCATGAGATGCGCATTTAAGTGATCAGCGGGGCAATCAATCCACAAGCAACTACACAGACTATGATCAGGATGGTGTACCTTAACACCTTCAGCAATCATTCCTTGAGCAAGAACAACAGATGTAGTTGTCCCATCCCCGGCCAAATCATTAGTCTTGGCAGCCGCTTGTCTAACTAGTTTGACACCGATGTTCTCAACAGGATCCTCTAGCTCAACCTATTATCAATTGGAGTTATAAAGGATCCAATATCACAATTAAACATAATAAAGATGAAACAAGGTGCAAAGCAGTAACAAATTGCTTTTTCCAGGATGGACAAAATGGGATAATTCTACCTCTGAAGAAGGATAGCAGCTAGAAAATTATGAGCAGAATTGACCCTCACAAATATTTTTAATAAAACAAAGTGAAATTACCTAGAAGGGGAATGAACAAGTAAAAAACAGCTCAAACGATAGTAATGCAAAGTTAGTTGTTAGCACCTAACATATTTTTCATGTCAGCTACACAGCCAATAGACATCAATCAAAAACATTTCCATGGAATCCAAGAAGAACAAAAAAAAATTTGCAGCAGACCATGCTGCCAACGCAGATGTATCAATCCAACGAAAGACCAACATCCAAAATGAACCTGTATCAGGAGGTACATTATTCACACAAAGAAGACAGTATTGCATAATATACCATCCAATAATATACCTTTCTCTTGCTGGTGTCAGATCACATGACTTCACAATATAAAATTTATAACTTTGTGAAGGACCATATAAGTTTAGCAAGAAAATATAGAACTACTAGAACAAACATTTAGCTACTAGAGCAAACATTTAAGTAGAAGACAATGAAACTTCCACAACATCTCCAAATAATGAATATAAACTTGCTGCTAGGCTTGTTTGCCTAAGGACAGGTTAAAAAGAAGTGAGTATATGCCACTTCACCTTAACTAGCATGATCGTGATACTAGCACATTATACTTGTTACGAAAAGAAAAAACCAACCACAAAATTCCCAGAAATGACACACAGGACAGTCAATCATTCATAACGTAGGGACGTAATGAGTTAAAAATAACTATATCGGCCAAAATATGGAGAATATCATGATATCATAGGCATCATATGAAGGATTTGCCAACCTCTTTTGCTACTGTAACACCATCATTGACAATCCTAGGTGATCCATACTTGCTTTCCAAGACAACATTCCTGCCCTTTGGGCCAAGAGTAACCCCAACAAGATCTGCTAGCTTGTTTACACCAGTCTGATGACACCATTAATAGAGTATTAGAAACAAAAAAAAAATCTAGTAGTCAATGAGATACATACTGGGAAATGTTTACAATTTACATAACATACCTGTAGCTTTTTAATTGCTGATCCATCTTTATTGAAGTATAGCTCCTTGGCCATAGCATTAATCTTAGAGTTGCGACTTCTTAGAGAACTGAAGTTGTGCCTCCTGTTGCTGATAAGTAAACTAGGTGTTATAGAAGCAAGCGAAGAAAGCTTCTGTCTAGAAGCTAACTTCTTGTCCGTTCCAAAGTTTCCTGGAGAAGCAACAGCACCAAAAGTAGACATTGCATAGAAAGTGGAAGCCATCGCCTGCTGATCAGAAACATACCATCAAATTATCTCAAAAATAAAATAGATAAAATAAAACAGAAAATCTAAGATTCACATCTAGAGCTTAAAGGGTCCTCCACAAATATATAACTTCAGTTCTACAACAACATCTAGAGGTCCAGGGATGATCTGCGAACATTTATTTTATATAGTTTTTTTATTAACAAAGGATATCTGGTAATACAGTAGCAACCCAACAGCAGCATATTCAAATTTCCCACAACCAACTATATAAACAGAAGTATGATAAACCATACCACAAATGTATAGATCAAAATATAAGCAGTAGAAACAGTGCAACACTAAATAATAAATAAATAAGGTAAAGTGCAGGAATACTTCCTATTGAGCCAAGTGTAAGCTTCTTGCACAAACTGAAATGGCAAAAACAAAATAATTTTTTTTTCTTTCCAACGAAGTTTTAGGTAAAGGATCTCAACCAAAAAACCAGAACTTGGCAGACCAGCTCAAGCGTCAATCGGTCAAACTCTGTAAGAAAACAAGGCAAAAGGCCGTGGAAATTGAAGGAAAGTAAGGAAAGAATCTCACCTCAGGAGCCTGGAGAAGAGGGACTGGTGGGATTCGAGCGGATAGGGCTAGGTCTCTCGGGAGAGTTTCTCTGAGGCGGATGGGTTTTACGATAGAAGAGATTTCGTTTCATTTGAGCTCGAGAAGGTTCGGATCCATCTCACCCGTTGGATCGGGACAGTTTTGTGGAACTATCTAGAAAAGGGAAGGAAATTCTAATATCACTCAGGGTAAACATGTAAAAACAAATATATTTAGACTTTTAAAAAAAAAATTACCACGATAAATTCTTAAATAATCAAATCACACGAAATTTAATTTTTATTATCAAATCACGCGAAATTTAAATATTAAATTGAATAAATATTTTAAAATTTGATTTTTAAATATTAAATTGTATTTTAATTTTAGTTTATAAATAAATTAAAGCACAACGTTATCGATTTATATTGAGTTATGGTCATATTAACAATTTTACCATTTTATTTTATTTTCTCTTTCTCTCTCTAATGCGAGTTTCTCGCATCAATGTGCGATGGCGTCCTTCCTCTTGCGCCGACCAAAGGTCCTCCTTCACCGGCGGGGCCTTCTCGACCTTTCGCCATTGAGCGATCTCGTCTCCTCCTTCGAGCGAACGGCAGGCCTGAGCTCCCTCGCCTCCCTCCTGCTATCTGATCGCGGATCTGTTGCTCCCCTGCCCGATCTCCACGCCACAGCCACTCGTAGTCCTGTCCCATCCATGGTTCATGGCTGCATTGGCTCGGAAAAGGTAACCCTTATCCTTGCCTTGTTTATTTTAACGTCACTTAAGTCGTCAATGCATCGTTTACGACTTTACGTTATGTCCAATTAAGTTGAGATCAATCGGATCGATTGTTTTACACTTTTACTTACAGTAAGGTGATCTGAATAGGGGAGGGTAAATAGCATACATGGCGCTATGAAACAAACGCAATCTCAAGATCACATCCTTGGAAGATTTGTTTTGAGTGATGCGAGACCAGAACAACCGTATGGCCTGATCTGTCTCAATTTTAAAATGTTTTATATTCTCCTCGTTGAAAGAATCTCCCTTCTCATCAAAAACATGATTCTGTTTCCTGATCACATTTCAACATCCACTTCGAATCAATAATCTGAAATACTGGGCGACGTAAGAAATTAATGTTTCATGTATACACCTCTAAAATTTGCCCAAGCAGGAATTTTGTGAAGTTGAGAGGTCACAGGTAAATAGTAGTGCAAATCTTTGTGAGAACACATTTTTAAATTTATTTGTGAAAATGCTCAAGATCTTTAACAAGTTGATACTTCCAAAAGATCATAGGATAAAGTAGGAAATTGATGGAAATTACCCGACCTTTAATAATGTTTAGATATATTGCATTATATTTCTAGGTCAATGCTTTCATTATTTCACACTCATCTGAACAAATGTGAAACAGTGTTACTTCATGATAATGGGTTGCTGCCCCAGCACCAATTAACTAAAACGGAAAATATTACAATTTGTATTTTAGGTAGTTAAGTGAGAGATATTATAAATATTTAGAGGAAATGAAGTTGGTGAAATATCAATCTAAATGATTATACAGGCTGTTGATCTTAGTATGTAGAGAATGAAGTACATAAAAATGGGATATAGAAACACTTTAAAGACTTGGTTGTAGACTTTTGTTTTTTTAGTAAAAATTGTCTAAGCCAAGTAGGAGTTGAATTTGTGAGTCCTATTGTTGAACTATTGTGACTTCGTACGAAACGAAATTCAAACTTACAACACTCTGCTGAGAAGAATGATCGATCTTAGAGAAGACGCTGTCGTGAAGTTCTCTATGCTTCCATTGCTTGCTATCGCCGGGAAGATCACCAATACGGAACCCTCTCGGACACTTTCACAAGCCAAATCCCTCTCCGATGGATGTTCTCCTTTCTCTCAACCTTCGTTAAGCTTTTTCCAATACCTTTGTTTTTTTTTACTCTTGGACGCAAAATTATATAGAGGAAGCATTCATTGGTTTGTAACTGATGCCATTCATGACCTTTCATTAAGAGTAAATGGAGGGAGATGAACAGATCATCTCCTTCGCTTCCTAACGTTGCAATTGCTGCAACGTATGCAACATTTACAATGTCCAACATCTCCCACTCGTCTAAGTCAATCTATACAGGTCATATGGTTACAAAGATTAGGTAAGTCACATAGACTATAAGGTTATATGGTCACAAAGACCAAAATAAAATATTAATTAGTCATAAAGACCAAATTAGAACATTTAATTTATACGTCAGGGAAAATGACTTGTGTGACAACAAGCACAATGAGTGATTACTGCTAAGAAATTTGTCACACTTAACTCAGATGCTCTATAGAATGAATCTGAAACATCAATAACTTGTCTTTACCCCAGATTAAATAATTTACATCATTATGAACCTCTCGAATCCACATAATAAAATTATGTCAAGTGCATGTTCAACATCTCCGATCAATACAATTATTCATAATTATATTTTATGTACTTTACTAAAAATGTAACCGGTACTAGTGAATAAATGTAAAAGATGTAAATTAATCTTAATCTTCTTTTTTTAGTTAGAATCTATTCCTTCTAATTAGTTGCTTTTCTAGTTGTGCTCCATAGACCGAATCGCCCATAGCCAATAGGAGATATGCTAAATTAGCATATACTGATTATAACTTCAAGTAGACAGCTAAATAGTCATTGAAGGTAAGATTGAGATTGACTTATAATCTCAAGGGTCTCACATAGTAGAGAAGCATAATTCCATTCTCCTATTAACTTTATTGCCGTCATAGCACATGTGGTATGAATCACATGTTACGATATTTTTCTCTTTACTAAAAAGAGTGCATGTTTTTTTTTTTCAAAATTTAACGTCGTACATGTTTCGATCTAGACATACCTAATGTTGGTGCAGCCGACATCAATGATCAAACTTAGGTTTTGATGAATGACAAACAATTAAAGTTAAATGCTTTGTGATCTAATCTTTTTACCAAGTCTGTAGGATTTGAACTTGATGGGTCTAAAGGACTAGACACCAGACATGAAGTCCAGGTTGGTTGAGACCTGACAGAAGGAAGTCCAGTTGGGTTGACAACTAGCTGAAGTTCAGATTGGTTGAGATCTAGCAGGAAGTCCTGATGGGTCAAGGGACCCAGTCAAGGAAGTCTGCAATTGATTAGTGAGGTAAGTCACTAGAGGAGAGTGACTCGGTGAAGACGCGTTCCTGGTTGTGGGAACTGCAAGCGTCGGTCCGACCTAGGGTTTCAGCGAAACTCGAAGTCAGGACTGGACAGTCCAGAGACTTTCATATACTACTACTCACTTTATACACTGTGTTAACTCTGTCTTGCAGGTTATACTTGTTGTACTAACTCTTTATGCAGAATACTTAAAAAGTTGAAAAAATCATATTCAAGGCGCCTGGACAGTCCAGGCACCCGAGAAGGCCTTTTGGGTAAAGGTGCCCAGCTAAAGTGGCATGCGACTGTTAGCGTGTGCCCTTTTTCTCTCTTCTTCTCCTCTTTCCGCTGCGTTAATTTTACTCATTTTTTTTTCGTAAAAGCAAACAACGCTATTCACCCCCCTCTAGCGTCTCTACGATCATACACCTAATGTCCAATCTTGAATTCAACACATGAATTCCAATCTGACCTTAAGTAGATTCAGTAAATGGTGGGATCATTTACTCCTATCATTATATAAATGATCTCATCTTAACACAATTATTAAAGCGATCTTAACTTATAGATATGTCTCTTTTGACAGTTACATAAATCGTCCCACAAGTAACGGTTCTTACTTCTATTCATATTTAACAAATATAGATGATTGCCCATGTGAGTGGACCAATCTCAATCTGCTAACATACTTATCGAGACTTTATTCAAATATAACAAAGACATATACACTGAATAAATTATGGTATTTTCATATATCTTTTTGTCTTTACAATATGTTATATTTTTCGAAGTTCCAAAAACTTCACATGTCCTTGAAATTACTCTTAGTAAAATAATCTGCAAGCATATTATGTATAGGGATGTACTCAAGAACTATCTTTTTCTTGTCAACAATATCCCTTACAAAATTATACTTAATTTTTATATGCTTGCCTTTACTGGGATTTTTGAAAAAAGTATAGCAGCTTGACTGTCACAGTAAACTGTAACAGGACTCCTACTATCCTCAGCAATTTTCAGATGTTTCAGAACCTTCTTAACCAAACAACCTCTTACGCAGCCGCTGCATAAGCCACATACTCAACTTTCATTATCAGCAGCGCTACACAAGCTTGTTTCTTATTATTCCATGAGATGACCCCGTCATTTAACAAGTAGGTATAACCAGATGTGAATTTCCCATCATCAAGGTCCCGAGCTCAATTTGCATATGTGCAGCCACTCAGACTTATATTTAATTGTTAGAAACATAGACAATAATGTGTTGTCCCTTTGAGGTATCTGAATATCCTTTTCACCGCTTTCCAGTTTCTCGATCTTGGGTTTGATTGGAAACGACTAACTAAGCCAACAACATAGCTTATATCAGGACGAGTACACAACATAGCGTACATTAAACTACCAATAACATTGACATATGATTTTTTCTTCATATCGGCTATTTCTTCAGGAGTCTTGGGATACATACTTTTGCTCAGAACAGTTGCTTTCGCTGCAGGTGTTTATTCAATGTTGCAATCTGACATATTAAAGGGCTGAAGCATCTTAGTGATATAAGCCTCTTGAGACAAACCCAAAAGTCATTTTGATC
>JBAMIB010000018.1:4665029-4678297 GCA_037177415.1 Kaempferia rotunda
GCAAAAGTTGCTGATGCGATCCCCCCCCCCCCCCCTCCCACTCTTGGTGTCTTTAAGAGAGGGAGCGGGTTTTCTCGCGGGAAGAGCTCTGTTGCTCGTTCAATTGTTTTAACAACAACATCTGCTATTGCCCTATCTAGTTCTTCTCTTGTCATTACAAGTGGCTGGGTCGATGTGTTTCCCAGATCCGCCATCGCAATCCTCTTCTCCGGTGAATTAGATTCCCACAGACGACGCCAAATTTGTTCCAGCGATGAGTAACGTGGAGGGCTGGCTCTGAGGAGACACATCGAACCGCTAAGGTGGAGGGAGATGACAAGGAAGAGGAAGGGCACCTGTGAGATCAACACGAACGTTAGAGGGAAACCACCGGAAGAATTCCGGCGAAAACCACTCCGACGCTCAAGTCAAAACCAACAAGAGAGAGAAGTTGCGCTAAAGGAACTTGGATACCTGACTGCCGAGATTGCATCTGCTTATATAGAGACGGTGAACGTGCTCTCACCCATGATTAGGCTGACTTGGCGCTATATCTGAAGTTGTAGGAGTCTGTTAAGAAAGGAAAATATCTTCTCGAATCTTTCCTTAATTGGTGTTTCAAATATTTATTAACAAATATCAACAAATATAATTTCTTAACGGAACCTTCCTCTTTTTTAATAATAAATACCGGAATTCACAAGGGAGAATCGCGTTGAACCTTCTACGAGTTGGCCCACGCTTTTCACAGAGTGGTTTCCAACTATAAGAGTTCGAGTGGTACTCGGGACTTTATTATGCCCGAGTGGTACTCAGGATTTTACTATGCCCGAGTGGAACTCGAGACTTTTCTATGCCTGAGTGGTACTCGAGACTTTATTATGCCCGAGTGGTACTCAGGCCACTCGGGGTTTTACAATGCCCGAGTGATACTCGGGACTTTGTTATGCACGAGTGATACTCGGGACTTTGTTATGCACGAGTGGTACTCGGGACTTTGCTATGCCCGAGTTGTACGCAGGACTTTTTATACCTAAATAATACTTGGGATTATAGCTGACTCAGCACTTTCTGCAAGATATCTCTCTCCCGTAATACCCGGATCACCGTGTTTCCCCAATCCCTGGGGTCGAAAATGTAACAAGGATATCTGGAGCAATAATAGCAAACGTGAGAAGAATGCAATGTAGAATTCCTAATTCCATGATGCGAAATCAAAATGGATGAGCATAGAAGAAGAGAATGATCCATGCCCGTATTGTCACATAAGGCTCCACCATGCGCAGCATGTTCATTGTGGCCTTGTTCACATTCGGAAACACACCATTGAAGCTGCGAAAGAATTGGTGATAAAATGAGCCTCTAGCACTGTACTTGTCGTAGGCGAAGAAGCTGCGAGATCTTTTGAGTTTTTGGATGCATTGCATTGATACTGCAGGGCAAGCACAGGAAGCATCCATGGTGTCAACAAAAGCTTGGGCTCCGGGCTGACATAGAATCCACCCTTCGTCCTCGCTTCCCTCTTCAACTGGACGATGAATTCACATGAGGTCCTCGTTAGGTTAAAAAAGAAAGAAAGATCAGTTTTTTAGCAACAAGAAAGTGTTAGGGCACGGCAAAGATGGGCACCTGGCACGGATGAAGATTAGTTTGCAGGTCTCGCGGCGCTTCTTCTTCTTGGCAGCAAGCTCTTGCTGCCTAGAGAGCGCTCATTGCTCTTCCCGCTTCCGTTTCTTCAGCACCGACTCGGGGACCGACGTCGCCATCTCGAACCCTTTATACCAGAACAACAAAAAGGAGAGTACGATCGCAATGGAGAGCGGGAGTGACTCGCCCGCCCGGCTTTCATGACTCGGTTGTGGCTTTGGATTAGGGTTTTGAAGGTGAAAAGGGAGAACCCAACATCCGACGGTTGGTGTTGTAGTCGGCCCATAGGAAATTGGGCCGAACGTGGCGAAGCATACGTAAACCTAATCGGGGGTTTCAGAAGGCTTTTCCCGATTTATTTTCTCGATCTGTCTCCTGTCCCGATTCAAGTGCGTTTGAGAGGAAGCTACCAGTCGGCGGCTGGAAAACCAATTGGGGATCAGGATCGAGTAGGCGCATTCTTTTGGCTCTGCCGACTATGTTGCCGCCTCCTTCCAATTTGGTCGCTCGACGTCTCGCAGCGTTGGCTCTTCCGTCTTTGCCATCAGCGCCGCTTCCTTCTCCGAGGTTATCTTCACGACTTTCACTTTTCTAGCCTTCAGTTGAATAAACTGTCTTCAATTTTTATAGTGATTCTTATATTGCAATGTAAAATCTTACATTCAGGACAACAGTTTTAACTTCGGTCTGTTATTTAAAGGAATTCACTCGGCTAATGTGAAAATCTACCAATTTGCCTAGTTCACATATAGCTTTGCTTTGTGAACTTGTGAATTTGTTAATTTTATCAATAAGGCAATGGTTTAAGAAACTTAGATAGAGCTTTACCTGGATTGTGTCGACATGATAGATGAATGTCAGTTGTTAAGAATACCAAATTAGAATTCATAATTTTGCCTGGTTGGAGAAAAAAGGTACAGTGGATCAGCTTATTTTCAACAACTTTCTCAACCTGCATGCAAGTATATTTTTATCTTTTATCACAGTTCACTTTTGGCTATTTAATCTTTCTCCCTTCTCTTATTGATTAGTTCTTTTGATAATGCAAAAAAAAAAAAAAATGATGCAAAAGTAGTATGCTAGTTTTGTTGAAGGTATTTTGTTCATTTTACTTGCAGGGAGGCACATCTTTGGTGTGTAAAACCTGATGAGCTGAAGGATTCTTCCTTATTGCAAGAGTATATGAAAATTCTCTCTCCATGTGAAAAGGAAAATGTTTTATCTGTAAAAGGAGAAGTGCTGCAAAAATGTGCTCTGCTTTCTCGTGTACTAGTCAGAACTACACTTGCAAGATGTATGCTTGATTTTCTTCATGTTATTTATTTATTTTATTTATTTAAAGGTGTAAAAATGTCCATGCACAAGCTTCTTATGGGGAGATTTTAACATAAATGCCATGGTCAAAAAGCTAGACAATGTGGTATCACTTCTTTATTTTCCAAGATTTCTCGAATAGAGGTCTAGATGATATCTAAGTTGTTACTTGTATGTACCTCTGAACAGGTGGTAATAGCTGTATTGAAGTAATAGTGGAAACCTGGTCCGCAAATTTTATTTTGGCCTAAAATTTATAGTTGAGCGGAACTCAATTATTGAAGATGATTGCTCACAATTACGTTTTTGTTAGATTAATCTTATAAATGCAAGTGCCATGGCAAATCATCAAGACAATGTTAACATCATTTTTTCCTTTACAAGTAATAACTCTTACAATACCTGCCTAACATCAAAAGAAATCTCTTTTATCTTTCAATCACTAGTTTTAATAGCAGTTCCAATATGGTCATCTCTCCATATTTTTCAGTCATTTATTCTTTTAATTTTCCTCTCTCCCTTCAATGTCAATTATCAATACTATAGCTTTGTTTATCGAAAATAGGCACACAGTACATTTAATTTTACTTTCAACAGTTTGTTTAATGGAACACGCTTATTCATGTTATCATGTATCACATACAACTCAGGGATTGTCGACTTTGCTTATTCATGTATCACATACAGCTTAGGGATTGTCGACTTTGCTCGAGTCTTTACGAGTCTAATCATAAATGGTTTAGTTTCAATCGTTTATACTAAGCTTAACATGGAATCACTCTGAAGTATAATGTATTATCTATGACCATTTACTAGGTTTTTATTCCAACATAACCTCTATTCTAGTTTGGTAATCCCGTGGTTTCCAGATTTATGGATTGAAGGGTTATCTTCAGTATCATTGTAGATGTTTATTAGCACAATTTTTTGCTTGCCAATATTCTAGGTAACTGAACTAATTAACAGACTTACCATTGCAAAACCAAATTGAAATATGTTCTTTTCTTATCACTTATTCCTTGTTTTTCTCTTTTCATCTTGTTTGTTTTTCTATTTTTCTACTTGTTTACATTTAGTTTTCCAAAGTTCTAAAAAGTACCTTCTTTTGTTTTTGTAAATACTGTTATTTCTTGCTCACAATTTAAATTGTGTATCATTTATGCGTAGTGCATCATCATTGCTTCTGTGGTATATGTAGACTTCAAAACATAAATATGAAAAGTTACATTCACTAGAATTCTTACCTCTTTCATGTTAGAATGGATATGTTGATCGGCTATAAGTTTGTATTCTCTGCAATACTAAACAGGGATATCTCTTCCATGCTAGACTAGATACTGATTGTCAAATCGATCCAAGATCATTCAAGTTCAAGAAGAATAGATTTGGAAAGCCTGAGGTAATTGATGAGTTGACTCCTGGCTGTTATTGCTAAACGTTTTTCATTGAAATTCATGTGTAATTAACTAATTGCAATTGTGAATTTCCAAACAGGTAGAATGTCAACATAACGACGTTGGTTTTCTGCCATCATTGCAATTCAATGTTTCACATACATCCTCCTTGATTGCATGTGGCATTTCAGTAAATGATCCTGTAAAATTCTGACCAAATTCTCCTACCATGTTTCTTTATATAGAAGCTTTGGGTATTGTGGTCTGGTCTTGTTAAGACAAATTGATGGTTGCTTCTGCATTACAGATTGGAATTGACGTTGAAGAAAAACAACGGAGACCCAATACCAATGTTCTCTCTCTAGCTAATCGATATTTTTCTCCTCCTGAAGTGTTATATTTGAATTCTCTGGAGGACTCTGACAGTCAGAAAAATGAATTTATAAAACTTTGGACCCTTAAAGTAAGACTTTTTTTATTTGACTTTTCATTTTGAACATTATGACTGATTTTCATATTTTCCCACTTAAGCTGCCATTTTTTCAGTTTGCATTCATTGCATATTTTTCTCCTCCTGAAGTTCAATATTTGAATTCTATGGAGGACTCTGAGAGTCAGAAAATAGACTTTATTAAACTTTGGACCCTTAAAGTAAAACTTCTCTTAATTTTACTTTTCATCTTAAACATTATGACTGATTTTCATATTTTCCCACTTAAGCTGCCAGTTTTTCAGTTTGCACGCATTGCCTTTAGAGTCAATTTTAACAACTTGTCTTGGATCCTGAAGAAGTTTTTAAGGCAAGATGATCCTATGAATTCTTTTATGTCTGCAGGTTCAATTATAGCACCCCCTACTGTAGTACAAATTAAATTTGATTGGCTGTTCATATCCAAAGCTTGTTAGAATTCAGCTTGATCTCTACATTTTTATTCTTAATGAGCCTTTGCATCCAAAATACAAGGAACAAAATTTATAATATAAGAGTTCCAGATCATAGGGATCATCATCAATACATTAAATAAAATAAAATACTAGCTCTCAATTTTTAAATTTTTGCTCTTTTATAAATGTGAACCTATAATTTTATTCTAGAGCCTGCATGATAATATTGGCACAAAAGTTTAGTTGCTTCTGCTTTGACTATCTTTTTTTCTTTACTGATTCACATGAATTGCTGTTATGCCCAACTCACAGCTATCGTAGAATCTTAACGTATCGACATTAGTGGATAAAAAATCTTTATTTCAAGGATGTTAAAGAAGCTAACTTTTGTCAACATGTTCTCTCATTCAAGGAAGAATAATGTGGTCTTTGTTCTATTCTAAATGGTAATCAAAAGGAAAAAAGAGTAATCTGTTTAAGACAACACAAAATTAATTTGTTCTCAAAAGTTCAGGTCTTTGTACAATTCTGAATGATGTGGTTGTTTAATGCTTGTAACTGTCATTTTGTCTTCCGGACTACAATTTGTACGCTCCATCTATTATTATGAAATATTTGGATGGTTACTGCTCTTGTTTATGTTTGATGTCAAACCTCCAAACTGATAGAAATATTGAAGAGGAGCACAGTAGGAAAAAATGCCAGACATAACTGATGAAATTGGTTATCTTACCTGCAGGAAGCCTATGTTAAAGCCCTCGGAAGGGGATTTTCTGGTGCACCCTTTCGGAAGTTTACGATTCGGTTTGAAACAAGTGGAGACCTTGTTTCCCAGAAGCTGAAAACTGGAGTACGTGCCAATAATTCTATCTGCAATCTGCTTAAAACTATGTGAGAAGCATAATAACCATAACTAGGAGCATTGATTGGGTGCCTCTATATTATCATCTGTATAGATATATATATATATATATATATAATCTTGTTTTATCATTGTTGACTAAGTTAGGAGCATTGATTGGTTGTCTAAGTACAACTAGGCTACAAAAGTATCAAACAATGAATCATTTGAGATCTCTAATATTGTTTCAGGAATTCAGAATAACTGTGGAACCAGTTTCTGATCATGAAACCCTGACTGCGAACTGGCAGTTTGCGTTGGCTGAAATCACTGAATCACACTTCGCTGCAATTTGTACGGGAATGGATGAAACCGACGCAGGTAAACGAAACACTAAACAACTTCATAAATTAGATTTTGTTTCTTCCCTTGAATTTTTTTTTTCCTGCAGGCAAAGAGCATGATTTACTCAAACTGAAAGTTTGGAAGACTCTCCCTTACATTGAAGATGAATGTTTATCAAACTCAGAGGCTGTCATAAAAATTAGTGGATTGTCTTGACCATCATAGTCGTCGATGGCGCCATCTTTGCCATCTCCTCCATTCCCCCGCTTAGCTTAAGATGTTCTTTTCCCCTCCACATCGTCCTTGACAATATGACACTGGCAAGCTTCCTTGACATATGACACTGTCAAACTCCAAAAGCTCTCCAGCCACATTGTCATCCTCTTTGCCACCCTCTTCCAGGCCATAATGCAGGATATCTGCCGTCCGATCATCAGGTGCCTTTGCCCAATTCAGATGAGGCGGTGGTGGAGGGTTGGGGAGGGTCTCCGGCAGCGGAGAGTATGGTTGTTTAAATGACACATCAATAAATTAAATGTGGTTAATTAAATAGATATGTGTAATAGTGTTAACTCTGGCTCTAATTCTATACAAAGAAAGTATAAAAGACGCTTTGAAAATGGAAATGATTGAGTGGATGGAGTTTTGAACTTTCACAACCTCAACATTTATTAGTTTATCCACAACATGATAGTTTATAAGATAATGATAGGCATTGAATTTCTCAATTTGTTTCGTGCTCTTGATTCAACTAGTTCAACTATTGAAAACTTCTAAAACTCTAACAATCTATTCATTCAGTAAATTTAAATTTTTTATTCACTCAACACACTATGAGCCGATAGTAAAATCCCGTCACAACTACTTGAATCTTTGTTCCTCATTCTATTGTAAAACCTAATATAGGAAATTGCACATCTGGCGTGGGTGGCAGGCATGCATTGGTGTCTCTCACAGCTAAATTGGTCGGGATTTTTAGACAATGATAATTGCACACGCTTATCTTGCACATTCATGATTTCATGAATGACCCTCGTAAACTCTCATATATCCGGACACTCGGAAATACCTCTCCGGGTGCCTCAATTAACTTTTGAGAATCGATGTACCTGGTGTTACTTTCGGATACTCAATGTGGGAATTGTCTATGAATGTACAGCATTAAGAAGGTACAAGTTTCTATATATATATATAACAAAAGCTGTCTGTTATGAGTGTGACACCTTTATTTTTGAAACCATTTTAGGCATAAAATTATAATTCTTTTGCCTATCAAGTAATGGACAGTTGAGGATGGTGCAGTTGTACGTGTACATATCCACCAGCATCTGAATTAATTTACTGTCAAAGTTTTGTAGAAAGTTCTTGCACAGTTTTTAATATTATCAGAATGTCCTTAGATCTGCTACAAAGTGAAGTTAAAATAATCGATTCCAATGTGATCGAAGAAATACTTCAACTCCGATAGATAAGTTTCTGAAATATGTAAGTCATATATTTTAATTTTAAAATTATTAAATCATGTATTCATTTTTTATTTTATCCTTATTCTCAAATCAATTCGTCCCCACTAATAGACTGATAGCTAGTATGTGAAGTATTACCACCATAAAGTCTGGGGTCAAATCCTAACGAAGTCAGGTGTCTGTCCTCCCTTATATATGTACTAGTTACTATTTAGACTAGTAGCTCTCGTGATTTACCTCCTTCGTGTTGGCCTTGGGACGGATTGGCGAAGGCGGTAGGAGCGAACGAATCGCCTTTTGCCACCTTGTTCTCAAATCGATTCGATTGGAAAAAAAAATTAGTCGACTGATTTTTTTCTAATTGAATCGATTTCTTTCGGTATTCAAAAAATCTATTAGTCAGTTTTGGTTAAAATTAGTTGGTAGAGCTAGAGATTTTAGAATAATATAAAATCAGTTTCTATTTATTCATTTAGTTCTCCTTAGTATAAAAATGATATCAAATATTAATTTAACCAGATATATTGAAAATAATAATTTTTGAAACATGAATATATCTAAAAAAATTAATTCATGTTCAAAAATTCACTGTCTAAATATATTGAGTCAAATTTATGTTTGATAATATTTTTATAATCAAGAGAACTAGACGGGAATATAGAAATTGATTTCTTATCATTTTAAGATTTCTATGTCCATCAACCAGTTTCGACTAAAATTTATATGGCAACCTCTCACGCCTTAACCTTCACAGTTTCGGCCGAATTTATGTTTAAATTAAAATGAATAGTGTGAACAAGTAAAATTAATGTAATTATCAGATAGTCCCCCAGGCTAATGCTGGGCTCCGCCATTGCCGATGGGTATGCGTATAGGTATGGTGATGGACAAGGGAGGGCGGAACCACCCTAGCTATCTACCCAAGTTGACCTCGCGTTAATCTCAGGACCCTCAGCTGGTTGCTTTTATTTCTCTCTTTCTTATATTCTTCCTAATTTCTCCTATTGTTGAAGCCTTTTTCTCAACTCTGTCGGCTGCTGTCGCCCCCCAGCAAAAGTCTGGGCAGGCTATAACGTGGCTCTGTCCGTGGGGATGGGGATGAAAGTTAAAAGCTAAATGTGGATGATGATGAGGTCATAAATGGAGATGAAAATGGAGAATATGCATGAAACTGGATCCATTACCATCCTTGTGATATTAATTTCGTGGAAGTAAAAATTCAATTTGAGGGACAGAGGGGCATGTTGGGATATGCCTTGCACATGCATGTTTTTGTTTAGTCCAAAATGCATGCCAAAGGGGCACATGACACAGATCCTGTCCGGCTCTTTGCCAACATCTTTTAATGATCGACATCTCTGTGCATTGCATATTTGTGTGCATGAATCCATCTGGGCATCATATAATCAATTATGCATGCTTTGATCTATCTATATTTTAATTTCCTTGAGATATATACACTTTGGATGATAAAAAATGTACTTATACAATCGAAATTTACCATTGCACTGGATCGATATCAATGACGAAGCTTTTACTGGCAATATGGTCAGACCTACATATATAAATCAACACATATCCGAAGTCATCCTTAATAAGGCTCCTCTAATATATATTTATGTCATCTATGATCATGAAAAATAGAATAGTATTAAAAAATATAAAAGAAAAAAATAATAATTAAGAGTAGCATTCATACCATATAAAGATTGCTCATATATACCGTGGACTCATTAATATTTATAGAGGATTAGATTAATTGTTGTCCAATAACCCTAATGAGTTATAATTAGATCTCGAATGGCTAAGCCTATTGCACTACAAGGGGATTATTATATCAAAATCAATCATAATTTCCAATAAATTTAAATTTGAGTACATTATCAAACCATGGATATATATATTATTGAATTCTTGAATATTAGCTCTCTACTAAAAACTAAGTTACAAACTCAATTTAAGCCAATTAAATTTATTCAATATTCTTATATTTCTCTACTCTATAAAGGATCTAATATTTGTAACTATTAGTTTAATCAATCTATTTATCCATTGTGTTTAGATACATCCACATCATCCCAATCATAAACATCCAATTACACAAGGACTAATTAATTACTAACAATATTATCAAACTTCTAAGATTTCAAAAAAAAACTTCCCCCACCTTCTAACACTTAATTAGCAGTTGGCTATAAATTGACCCCACGATTTAATTCCCTTCACATAACGACGTATTATAAGGGGTGCGTCAACATATATAATCACTCTTACTACAATCGGATTTCAAAAGGACTCAATTTGATTTTTTTTTTTTATTTATTTATAAACTTATACATTGATTTCCTTAACACAATAAATTAAATACGAGAGAATTGAAACTAACTAATTCCAATTAACAAAGAAACAAATACACAATTACAGTCTTAACAATTATGTCAAACTAAAAGTCTGAACAATTAAAAGAATTAATCATCATGATTTATGATTAACTGCATGATGTGATCAAGCTGAATTGAATATATATAGATATATATAAAAATTATGAAATATGAATGAAATTATGAGAGAAGTGATATATGGTTTGGACACAGTTGAATGTTATTATATGAAGTTATCTAGCTACCATCATAAACATTGAAACCCACTGCCACCATTGCAGTTCCTGCTCTAGCTATCTCTATATATATACTCTTGCATTAATAATATGCACTTCAGATTTGATCTGAGCTTCTAAAGCATGCAGTCTCTGCATCTTTAGCTGTGAATGGATAGGTATATCTTGGAGGGAGGAGGGGAGGAGTGCTTGAACCTGGAGCTGGGGCTGCTGCCGTCGTCGGCGCCATCGCCTGCGCCGGGGTTCACATGCACGTACTGCCGCCGGAGGTTCTACAGCTCGCAGGCGCTGGGTGGCCACCAGAACGCCCACAAACTGGAGCGCAGCATCGCCCGGCGGAGCCGCGAGCTGGCCGCAGCCTTTGCCGCCGTGAGGCGAGCGCGGACGGGGCCCCCGCCGCGGATGCCACCGGCGTTCGAGAGGAGGGAGGAGGTGGGCGAGGATAGGAAGAGGCGGCAGCCGGCGGAGCAGGATATCGACTTGTCTCTTAGACTGTGAACACTGGTAATTAATTACTAATTAGTTATATATGCATAATTAAGCGGCAGTTGTTTAATTAGTTAATTAACTGCGTGCATGTTGCTAATTATATTAATTAGTAAAGGTTAATCGACTTAAATGTATTATGTGCTCTAATAATAGTGATGCGGATGAAATTTTAACGGTGTGATCAATTCAATGTATTATGTTTTAAAAAGTATGGAATCAAGATTATAAATAGAGAGAAATGTTATCTTTGACCGATCTTATATAAGTGATTGTGAGTGTTATCTATTGTGGGTAATTTGACACGGTCAAAATCTAATTTTTTTAATCTCCCTCTCACCTACATGCAATAGTTTCTCTCTCATCTGCATACAACATATTTTCCCTCTCTCTTTCATCTGCATGCAACAGCTTGTTACAGCTACTATCCACAACGTCTTATTGTAGCTACTAGTTACACTAGTTACGACAAGTTGTTAGCTACTAGTTGCATGTAATAATGGAAGAGAAAATTTGATTTTAATTTAAGATGAAGAGAGAAGGTTGTTACGTGCAGAAAAGAGAGATATTTTAAAAATTAAATTTTGTCATGTCCGATCGCCCATATCGGATGTCGCTCATAGTCGCGCTGGAAGCGTCGGGCAGGATAACATATATATATACACACATAATTGTAACAACTACAACATAAAATAATTTTAATTTTATTAAAATTATTGTATACGGAACAGATTGACATATAAAAAAAAGTTATTAGCTTAATTAAAAATATTTAAATTTAATTAAAATTATTTCAAAATTATTGTGCCAACTTTAATCATAATTGCTAATTTTATAAATATTGTAACAGTTATGGCATAGCTATGACTGAAGTTGTGATATAACTAATACAATAATCAAAGTTATTTTTAAATTATTAATTTTGGTTAAATTGAAATAAATATATTTGTCATATTAAATTTGAATAATTTTAATCGTTATTAATAAAAATTTATTTTGGTGACTCAGATGTACAAATATACTTCTAGTCATCTAATTCACAAGTTTGTTGTGTTGATTCTAGAAATGACAAATAATGATGGTGACTCAGAAAGAGATGTTACTTTATTGAGAACATTGAACAATGGAGATAAATCTTTATGCAGACGACAGCAAGAAAGACAAGGAAAGGTAGAAAGACGAGGACATGAAGGAGCAACCGACAAGTGTATTCTCTTCCTAGTGTACAACATGATAAGACCTTTCATAAAAAAAATGTTAATTAAGACCACTAGAAAAAAATGATAGTTCAACAACATGATAAGACCGAGAGGAAAAAGAAATGATAATTTACTAAATCAAGTACAAAATGTATATTCAAATCTTATATTATTAAAATAAGTAATCATTTTTAATTATATACCCCTAATTTATGATAAATGATAACAGTCGACTAACAAGTTAAGTTCCTCCCAATTTAGCTCTTTTGTCCATTATATGACAGAACCATTACACAACTCTCAAAATGTAATAAATTTGTGTTAATTAAAAAAACATAATTCTATATTTAAGCTATGAAAACTATGTCTAAACGTATCCTTGATGAAAGGAATGAAAAGAACTTACTTTAAAGTATTTCTCTGATGCATAGCAAAGGTCATCAACAAGATTTATCAAAACTCATTAATAGTGTTGGACACTTAAACAAACACTTCAAACCAAGTTTATTACATTTCTTACACCATTCTAAGTGTATAGTTGTAACTATACTCTTAAACATAGAGATTTCATAAACTAGATAGAGAGCTATGGATTTTTTTAGAAATATTAGAATATATTTATTTCAAATTAAAACCATTACACTATAAAAAAATCATCCATATAGGAGCGGTTTATTAGGAGCGGTTTTAACATCACTTCTGAAAATCAAACAACTGAATCAGTTTGACTAAAACGTTTCTATTGTCTAACATTCTTAGAACAGTTTTGCAACCGCTCTTGTTGAATAGCTTTAGCACCAATTTAAATAAATCGTTGTTGTAAACCGCTCTTGTTGAATAGCTTTAGCACTAATTTAAATAAACCACTGTTGTAAACCGCTCTTAATGATTCAACTATTAAAAGCAATCTTGAAATTGCTAATATTGGATAGTTTAGTAGCGGTTATTGTTGGACTTTCTGGGCCGCAAAAACCACTTTTTTCGTTGCAAAAACCCCGGAAGTCCTGACACGGATTCGTGCGAATATTATAAAAATTTAACTTGTACATGTTTACTACCTTAGATCTACCTTAGATCTACATGAAGAAGGTTATA
>JBAMIB010000018.1:4680095-4691293 GCA_037177415.1 Kaempferia rotunda
TCAACAAACCAAATCAAGATTAGGATGTAGTAATTATGAGAATTAATTAATTAACTATTTTATGTTATTACTTGGTAAATTGACCAAGTATGTAATACCTCTCTATATATATTGTATATCTCTGAGACAAATACCAATCAAGAAAGTTTTATTTTGTTAACTCTTTTTACTTTTCTATCAGGGTATACTCTGATTCATTAATATCCGTGCAAATCTTGAATGGGCCAGAGAACCTGACAGTTCGTGCCACCCCCTGATTCTCCGAATCACCACTGCCGCTTCCATGCATGCTTTGATCCGTCTCCTTCTCCTTCACCTGCCGAGAAGCCACCTCACCGACATATTTCCTTTCAAAGCACTGCCAACCTGACGATGAGGAATGGATCTCCGACGATAGCACGGTCGACGACTACCCTGAAGAGTTCCAGTATTTGCTTTGCATCCGACGCCTTTGGCATATTCCACCTGAGAAAGCCCAAGTAGTAGCTCCCACCATTAGTGCTTGAAAACATGTCCAAAAGATATCTACATTGATCTATGACATAAAACTCCTATGTTCAACAACCCATCTAATGTTGAAACATTTGTTCATTGTGGTCTAAGTTTTGTGATGTTAGCTTTTTATAGCATAAAATTACATGTGTAACAGCCCATCTGAGCTGAATCATTAATTGTTATGTGTTGTCTCGGGCGGTGCGTTTGTTGAGGGTGTTATCACATTAGGTCACGGGATCGAAACTTGACACATTTGAGTATGTCTTCCCTCATGTCTTAGATAGCCACTGCACCAATGACTAGTAGGCACACATGATTTATGTAGAGGCAATCATGTTTTGATGTATGTCAAAGAGTTTAAGTTAAGTTTCATTTTGCTTTGATATGTGTTTAGTCATGCAGGACTTGGAGAACACATGGAGATCTTATCCAAGGGCTCGAGTCTTTGAGTCGGTGAATGATGGAACATCCGAGGGACCGCCGAACGAGGAGCAGCGGAGTGGAGCCGATGAGGCAGACTTCAAGGCAATGTGAATGTTGGTATGCAGATGAGCCGCGGGCTCGTATGCATCTGAGGGATGAAGGCCAAGGAAGAGAGCTTCAAAGGGCGATTCCGGAGAGGATGAGTGGAGTGAATGTAAAGGACCAGTCGACTGGTCACGAATTCAGAGTTAAACAGAGACTCACAGAAAGATCAGTCGACTGCACCAGACGACTGTTTCTAATACCAGTCGACTGGTAGCTAGCCGTTCGACTTTCTGTGGTGACCGTTGTGAGAGTGCAACGGTCGCATCAGTCGACTGGTGCATGAACCAGTCGACTGATGTCGGACTGAGTGGAGTTTTATGCTCCACTCTCTCCTTGTATTTAAGGAGGACTCTTGGGCAAGAAACCTCTAGTTCTTTAGTGTATATTTTCTGTAAGTACCCAAGGTTTAAGCTCTCATTCTTCCTCCTCATTCATACTTCCATTTGTAAGAGGAAGAAGGACATTGTGAAAGGTTTGCTTCACTGAGAAAAAGTAAGTTCATATTGGAAGATCTGAACGTGTGTAGACCCTTGGATTAGTCACCTCCACTGGAGGTGAATATCAAGTAAAAGGATAAGTGTTAGCATTGTTATTATTCATTTCATTTTACTTGTATTTTTGCTTGCGCTAACCTTAATAGGAGAAAAATCGACATCCGATCCTCTACAATTTATCAACTCTGCGTTAGCCAAATTGGTGGGGGCGTTGGGAAGAACTAAACTCCTTTTGCCTCATTAATTGTTATGTGTCCAGATTGGTGGGGGGTGTTGGGAAGAACGAAACTCCTTTTGCCTCATTAATTGTTATGTGTCATTTAAAGAATTGTTTATTTGAAATTTCTACTTGAATATATTTTATGTTTTGAATATTTTGTGGAATTAATTGTGGATCGTTGTTGATTATCAAATAATGAGTCAAACTTTGTGAGGCTTAAATTTATTTAATAAGATAATCGAGTTAAGTTAGTTTAGCCTAAAATAAATTAAGACAGTGAAATAGTTATTCAAGCTTAGCTCAAATTTGTTATGACGGTTAAGTTTGACTTAAATATGCTTTATTTAAATGTTATCCAACTTTTATGATTGAAATGTTTATATTTTTAAACTTCACTATTAAATTTGATAAATAACAAGAAGGCAAGGACATCCAAATCAGGGGAAAAATACTTCATCATCAAATCTAAATCCAGATACCAGTGTTGATGTGGATGACTCTGAAGCTCGTATTCGTCCGATAGGGCAAAAGACAGCGAAGAGGAAGAGCAAATCCAAAGTCAGAGAAGACGACATAATGGGACAAAACATCGATAAAGAATGACAAGATATTAAAGAATATAAAATGGAAAAAATACCTTTGCGAAAAGTCGAGATCTTTCATAAGGATTATGAAATTCTTATGAAAGACACTAGTGAGATGACACCGGGACAGCTTCGGATACATGAGAAGATGGTTGAAAAAATTAAAGAGAGACATGACTTGGAATAAATGTGTTTAAGGTTAATTTTTATATATTATTATAATTTATGTATTTTTATTTGATGTATGATAATATTTATGTATTATTATTATTATTAATGTTATTTTGGATGTTAAATTTATGAATTTAAATTTTATAAAAAAATTAATTATGTATAAGGTAAATTAAGAAGGAGAGATAAGAAATATATATAATGAAAAATGTAAGACCCATGAAGAAGTTGTTGAGAGGTTTTTTTGATAGTAGAGAAATATTGAAGGTTCTTTACTTTTAACGTGACGTAGATGTGACAACAAAGAAGCTCGCTGAGAGGTTCCACAAATATGAATGTTCTAAGAAACGGATAAGGAATCACTATACAAGCTACTTTTTACTATTTTTTTCACCGTTGTTCTTCAACAACTTATCAATATCTACTATCATAATTTTTATTTAAAGACCTATAAACCTATGCGTGGGGACAATCCGATAACAGTGGTTCTGAGTAAAAAGATGGGTTAAATCAAATTAATTAGTTGGACTAATAGAATTAGTAAATTTACTTGGGTTAATTTAACATTCAATTTTTTTATAAAAATAATTTTTATAAATTGATTAAACTGATTAAATTTACAAACTGATTAAATTGAAATATCATGAATTGGTTGATAAATTATAGTTAATTGATTGATATAACATAACTCGATTGATAAATCTGATTCCACTGTTCAATATCAATGGATGACATCAATCTACGTATAAGAAAATTTTAATTAATTTAATATCTACTGAATTAATCGATTTTATATATGTTTAATTTGTTCTATTTTGTTGACAAATTTTTTTCGGTTCACTTTGTTTTAAAAAAATAATTTAATTGATTCAGATTTATTTAATTTGATTTTAAGCCGATTCCTCATACCGCCTAGTATTAGTTATCTGGGCCAAAACTACTTAAAGTAAAATCACTCCAATATGAAAAATTTACTCTAATATTATTATAATAATTTTGAATAAAAACTCTTATATAAATAGTAATTTTAATAAAAGTGTCATAAGTAATTTTATTAAATTATCTAAAATTATTATAATTTTAAATAAAATTGTTATATGTTTATTAGTTGTAAATAAATATATTATTAAAATATTAGAATAAAGATATTTTTAAGATGAAAAATTAGATTACGGTGTTGTCTGTACAAGCCACTTGAATCAGGTGGAACAGGTTTTTTATTTGTGTTTTTTTTTAATCTAGAAAATAATTTAGTATTTTTCTAATTTTGTTTATGTAAATACTAAATATGCATTTTCCTAACTTTTTAAATCACTTTGTTAAAATTCCCAAGAAGCTTCGCTCTTTCCCTCTTGACCTCGACTTCTCCAGACAGAACTTCTACAAAGAGATCGAAGTAGGCGGCAGGACTCGACATGGCCGGCACAGGCGAGAGCAGTCGTAGTTGGGAGCGAGAGACGGTCCCGATGGTGATGACGATCGTAAGTCCGATGTTGGTCCAGCGGGATGTCTACTCGCTCTTGTTGGTTAGCCCATGGTGCTACCGCGCTCTCCTATCTGTTTCCACTATTTGGGAGGTTAACCAGCGGACCTTTTTCCTTTCTCTTACTCACTTTTCCTTTCCAGGATCCTGTTTCCCCTCGGTTATTCTTGATTATAATGTTCAATTGTTCGTGATAGCTAGGTCGATGTCTCTCTTGCAATGTATGACTATTCAAAATGTAGTCTATTTTTGGATCTTAATGTTATGCATGTTCCTGATGAATTAAGTTTACTCAATTTTTCTTAAACGAAGTAAAGTTGCGAGCTTGGTGAGCATCGAATGCCATTACACGGCCTGTTAAACACACTTACCTACTAATGAACAATCTGTTTAAAATTAAATATGATTAGACTACCAAATAATGAGAGTATCTATCTGCTCTTCCATGAAAGGGAAAATGCCTTTCATTGCACTTCTGTGTAGGGTCTTGTTGCTATATAATTTCAATCAATGTGCACTGCTAAATTCTTTGTTTGACAGTATTTTTGAATTTCTCTAATTTAGGGTTGACTGCGCATTTAATTCTACCATGTAGAGGTTGCAGTTATGTATTTAACCACGTGTATGGAATTATCTCTAGTTAGATATTAGTGTGCACTGTGCAGCCTCAAGTTTAATAGCTTACATACTTGGGATCTTAGCATTTGTTGACTACTTAAATCACTACTCTTCTTTCTTAATATAATATCTAAAATGAAACTATGAATAAAGGACAATATGCAAACATCCATTAATCCATGGTTTGGTTGCTGTTCATTATCATATATGTGCATCCTCCATAATTGCATCTTTTGATCCACTTTCACTATCTCATGTGTCATCTTTGTTAATTGTTTGATGAATCTTGACACACTTGTTGTATCAATTTATTTTACAAAGGCCCATTCATCAATTACTTTTCAAATGCCTTATTCAAGCATTCACAATCATCTTGCAGGAAACACATTGTGACATATCTATGTCCTTGCAATCTATCTTTCTTCTCTAGGTAGTGTTTGCTGGTAGACTTTTCTCTAGCTCTGGATTATGTGGCTGTCTTTGCTTGACATCTCCTAAAATATGATTAGTGGCTTCTTTAAAGGTGGAGTCCAACAGTCAACTCTGGTGCATCTCTCATGTTCATTATTTTTTTCTGGTTGAGAGTCCGACATTCTGAACATCAAAGAAGAGTTTCAAGGTTGCACATTTTCTACCTTTTTCGTTATGAAAAATCTAAATCTCAGAGGTGAGAGTCTGTTGCATTCAGTTTTCCCCCTTAAAATCGGACCATATGTCTGGTAAAGTGGTTAAACCGGGAACCATAATCCAATCTGGTTTAGTTTTATATATGAACCTAGAAATAGGGAAAAAACCAATCAGAAATAGGTTATTTTTTCTAGAAAAAAGTTATGGAGCCAAAACATACATCATATATGTAAGGTTTTATTTTATATATTATTTATTAATTCTTTTCACAATTATCATAGTTTTTAATACCCCGCATTGGCCGGAGCTGTGCGGCTGCCCTTTTTTATCATAATTTTTGGTAATTCTGTTGATTTATATAAATATATCTTATACTCTATGAAAATGTAAATTATATTTATATCTTTTTTGCGTCAACTAGTTCAACAGCAGATTGAACCATCAAATGAGTAACCATCACAATTTTATCTCAGATTCTATTTTGAAAACGTTGTTATTAGCTGTTATATGTTGATGATGTATTTGTTAATTATTTGTGACTTCATTTATGAGTTAATTTGTTCTACTAGTTCTACCAATAGTCTTGCACGCTAGATCTCTGGTCCAATTTTGAAATCATTAGTTGAATTTCTATTGAATCATATTGGATATCTTTTTGCCTACATGGGGGCAATTCGAGGTAATAATCATATTTCACCAACCAAATTCCCTTATGAATCTTCAAAATACATGTCTAGGTTATTTTTCATTCATTTGAATTTGAAAGGATACATGCCCTCATATATATTTAGAAAGTTTCATATAGATCTGCTTGATTACAAATTTTCTACACTAAATTAGAAGTTCTTTGGCTGCTGAATGATTTTCCAATAAAATCTTTTTTTAGGTTCTTGATCTGCATGAGATGAGTAAAGCAGGAGAACGGCTAAGATCTGCACTCTTATTGGTCTGCCTTCTCTTATGTGGAATAATTTCTCACGTTTTATGCTCATTACTGCTATCTTAATATTTGGTTTCTCATTTCTTTCCCCAATCCATTATGGCTCTTCTGAAATTAAATTGTTTCATTCTTTACTCAGCGTCAAAACGCTTCATGTTCTTTTTCCATGCTCAAATCTGCTGGGGCTAGTCTAATAATCATTTTATATTCAGGAACGATATCAGCTTGTCAAAAAGATTAACCTTGAATTTGCGCAAGTGGAAGATGAACATTTTATTCTACTTAAAGGCCAGGTAGTTTGTTAAAGAAATAACTAACCATTTTTGTGATTAAGTTTTTTTTCTCAATATATTTTGTTACAAACTAGTTTGAAATAGTTGTTGATAGACTTTTATGGTCTATGGTTTAGTTCAGAAAATGAAGTGATACTTTTACTGCTCATTTTTGTGTTCAATTGGTCAAACTCAGAACTGGTAAAGACCAACTCAGACAATTTTTAAACTAAAGCTAATTGATTACCTTTAGGATTGAACCAAAATTTCATAGTTGATTTTGATTGGTTTGTGTTTAATGGGGAAATTGTTAGGTTAATGCCTACCATTAGGTTATCTATTTACAACTAGTTCCTCATGTTTTTACAATCAAGTCTCCAATATTGAAAACTCAACTTATTACAAATGTATTCAATTCTAGAACTAGTCGTTAAGTGTTTAAGCTAGTTAAGCTTATATGTGGAAAGATTCCTATATTTCATCTTTGCTTTCTCAGTTTTCCTTTCAAGTGAACATCATAACCCAATTAATACTACCTACCCAAGGGAGCCCTGGTCAATTTGCATGGACATACCCGACTACTTGATGATTGTCACTATCAAGATAGATAAGACCTTGTGGCAGAGTATTTGTAATGTAGCATGGGGTCCTTAAAGTTGCCTTGCCACATAGAGCCTCTAGAAATTGATCGATCATACTCACAAAACAAGTGTCAGATAGTTTCATGTACTAAATAGTCTACAGGATCTTCCTGACTTAGATAATAACTCCCATTGACCTAATCTTCTTTGTCATTGCAATCCCTAAGAGTATCTGTTGATTTAGTTTCCAACTTGCCAGCTTCCTCAAGTATATCAAGCACATTTTTCTGTCGAGAGATAAATGTCTACCCTACAGCGAGCAATTTCTATGCAAAGAAACAATTCAAGTCACCAAATCCTTGGTTTGACAGTTGATCAAAATATGCTTTTAGCCTCATGATTTCTGCAAAATGATCACAAGTAATGATAATATCATCTACACAAATTGTTTGAATGATGCACTTCCTATTCCTCTCCTAGACTGAGAGGTATGGTAAAACACTAAAAGCATTCCAAACTAAACAAGAGAATAGCTAAATCCTCCATTTACCAAAACATGCCTTAGAAGATTGCTCAACAATAAAGAGTTTTTTTTTTTTTTCATTTTGTGCACAAGATCACTTCCTCAACTCAGCAACAAAAGATCAAGCAGTTTTAATCACTTAAGGAACATTATCATGATAATAAACTCTGTGAATTTGAGTCTATCCCTTAGCCACCAATCTAGGCTTCAGCAGATTCACAATACCTCTAGGTGATGTCTTCACAGCGAAGACCTATCTGATTTTAACTGTGGATTTGCTAGGAGGATGATAATTTACCATCTGTGTTTCATTATAATGCAAGGATATCATCTTCTATACCATGGTTAGTCTTCATTCTGGATCAAAAACAGGTGTTTGAGATAGTCTTAGTAATGAAATGTGAAGCCAAAGAAGAAATAAAGATCGAGTAGTTAGGAGACAAAGAAGCATCCAACTGAGGGCTAGTCAAGATTTTACCAGTTCATTCATAGACCGGTAGGCAGGCCAACCTACTTTGGGTGGTCTAATGTAAATGGCTGTACTGGGTGAAACTTGCTTCAATACCACAAATGCATTGAACCGTGACTCTTGAAAATAAATGGCTGATGTTGGTTGTCATAATACACTACATTATATGTAGTGGTTTGTGAGAACAATGAGATCAGTACGAAAACCAAATTTTTGAACACTTTCTTTTTGGTGAATTTGAAAGCAGAGGAAGAACAGGTGGTAGGGTTGCTTTGTCAAGGCTGGTTTTTAGAAGCACATTGACAGCACTCCATATGTGACAAAGGCATATTTCTTGTGCCATCGTAACATGCCTTTTCTGGCATCTAACTTAAAAGTTAGAAGTGAAGCGTATCTCACATATACAGATAAGCAACTATAACGAATGTAACATTATTCAATATCAGCAAACTGTCTACAATTTCATTTGAGAGAAAATATTCAGGCGTTTACATTCAACGTGGTTTTATTTTTAAGAGCATTCTGGTAACCTCTGAAAATTGAGTTGCTCTCAGATAATTTATGCAAATCGTGGACATTCTGGTTAAGTTACTCAAGTTACAATGGTTGATTAAAGCAAGAAAAGTCCCATTAAAAGAACTTGATTGATAGATGCTAGGTAGCAGCAATACAGCTGACGTATCACTTAATCCGATTGAAATATCTGTAGAAAGGCTTTAGTTGAGATGCATGCTGTTTTGCAAGAAAAGGTTAGGACAATACTGTCACACTTTGGTTACTTTGCCTTAAGTTTGTTCACATTAGTTTATGAAAGTAATTCTATGCTTCTTTCTTTTTCCAAGTAAAAAAAAAAAAGAAATTATATGTTAGTGCTATCATGTTCAAGTTTACAAGGGATATATGAGTCCAAGCCAACAATGCTGCCCGGATGGAAAAACTTCATGAAACATTTGAGCTACAGAGTGAAGGGATGCATTCTTTCAAAGGAGTTTCAATTCATCCAAATTAATGTTTTTCATCCTTTAACATGATTCAAAATGATGTCTCTTTAATGGTCAATAATTTTACATTTTCTTTCCATCCTTGAGATCCAGGGAAAAGTACTTCAAGGCTTGCAACACCTCAATCTGAATGGCTGTCAAAAGATCTCTGATGAAGGAATCGAAGCTATAACTAGTTGTTGCCCACAACTTAGAGAGCTTTATCTTTATTGGAATGTCAGGTGAAGATTTTCTCAAACTGTGATTCTTTGTTTATAGAACAAACTTTTGTATTATAATTTATCCGAATTTATATCACAGACTGACCAATGTGGGTATAACTCACATTGTAAGGAACTGTAGGGAATTGAGAAGTTTAAACTTGAGTGGTTGCAAGGTTAGTCAACTGGCAAGATCCTCTGTCAATATCTCTGCTGAATTGTGATTATCTTGATTGGAACCCTTTATTCCATTTACCCGCCTTTTATTATTCATATAAATTATTTTACTTATAATGCACTGACATATTTTTTTCTGCATCCTTCCCTTTTTATTATGCATGCTTCTAATGATATCATTGAATTCTAGGGCTTTGTTAGTTATATGAGTATATGAACTAGAGAGCTTCAAGTTCATTTTTCTTGAGTGTTTAAGTTTTCCTTGAATTTGCTAATACTATTCCCAAACCGTGCATAAACTTGCTGAAAGAGAAAGTTGTTGTACGGAGCAAAATATAAGAGAGGGGTTTTATCTGTATAAACTATAAACCATCCACATCTTTTGTTATTTGGAAAGGGAAACTAAACTATGTGAGAGTAACTCAGCTTTCAGTGGACCAAAGGCATCTTTTCTGGTGGAGATGGAAAACTTGAGACTTCAAAACGCATTAACTATTAATTGATTTTTTTTTTTTTTGAAAGTATGATTGTCGTGGACCAGAGTATTATCCACTATTAATTGCTATGAATTATCTACCTTTCCAAGCTCTGATGTCAATTCATGTATTGCCATGCTATGCTGACTTCCTGAATGGGGAATTTAATAGCTACTCTGTGTTACAAAAAGAATGATAGGGTGCATAGGAAGCAGTTTTTAAAATTTAGATCCAATGTGGCTTTCCAGGTTCCATCAGACTGGTATGGTACCAGCAGCGTACTGTAACAAAAAAGAACGAAATTGAGCTAAACTTAAGACTTTATCACATTGCTTGAGTTTGGCTGGATTTGTACCTGTCCCTCGTTAGAGCATTGGAACCAACCATACTAGGTGTCATAGGGTCAATTTCTGTCTTAGAAATTTTCCAGAATGACCACCAAGTCTCACACTTGATTCAACCCATAAATGCACCACAAAAGTGCAATAGAATGTCTTCCTCGAATTCGACTTACAAAAGTCACAAGCAAGCAACACAACATGTACACCCAACCTTTGTTATTCACACAATAAAGGATTACAAAGTGGACTCTTTGTAGATTTTCTCACACATTCCTCTCCCTTTGCCATTGCCCAGCTTTGCCTATTTACAAGCAGTTGGCTTGGCGGTTACATGACAATTTTGTCAACTACCACCCATATATACAAACTGCTTGTCCACATCATTTGTTGCCTTGACACCATGCCAAAGGTCAACTTGCACGCCTTGTGCTTGGCCAGGCCTACTCCGCGGACTTTGGCAAAACAACCTCGTTGCCCCATGGTTGCTCCATCCATCATGTTGCATTGTATGCTCTCGCCGCATGCCATCGCTCGCGTTTCCCAAGTTTTCTTGGCTAAATGCTCAGACCTAGCACGTCCAATCCTCGCATCTGCTCACCACAATCCAAGTCTGCCTCCTGCTTGACTTGTGCTTGGACAACCATCGCACGCTGCCGCAAATCTTATCGCTGCTTGGCATGCCTTGCACACATGCCCAATAGACTGTATCTAAGGAGCAACGGCCCAATCCTATGCCTAGCCTTGCCACTGAGTTAGGGCTAACAAACCTCCTCCACTAGAAGAATTTGATGTCCTCGTCGAATGGTTCTACATGTATGCCTCAATTTGCTTTTCGAATTGTCAAAGTGTAACATTTCTTTTCCTAGTAGCCTCCAATTCGTGTTTTCCCTTCCAAAAAACCAAGAATTATGTTCTATTTTTCTTACTTATTCCAAAGGTTTTGTGGTTCAAGATTTCCTCAACATCATTGCTGAATTGCTTCCTCACAACGGGTGGAG
>JBAMIB010000018.1:4753476-4764291 GCA_037177415.1 Kaempferia rotunda
TTTTGATATAGCTCATGAAGAAGTCCACGCCTCTAGTTTGTGGAGGAGGGTCTCCACTTTTTCAAGCTTTTCCTTCAAGTTCTCCATTAGCTTTAAGGCTCATTCTTCAACAAGCTTCGGTTGCTCACGATCTTTGGAACCAAGTCCTTCACATGTTTTTTTGTTAAAGGATGATTTTCTAATATTTCTCTTGTTAAGTTTTGAACCACTATTTTCAACCTTTTGTTTTTCGCTTTGACTTCGTCTAATTCTTCAACTATTTGTTTGAGGTTTTTGATATGAACTCAACTAGATAAACACACTCTATCATATACTACAGAAAGGTTATGAGCTAATTCTTTAGTGGATGGCTTTGTTTCTGCAAGGTCAAAATACTCTAGGTTTGAGGTTCGTGACTTAGTATATCATTCTTGTATGGCAGTTTCCTATCGTTCCGACATTTATTTTAAGAGGCATGATACTTTTACGGCTTAGAGATAGTTAAGTTTTCTTTGCTCACCTGACTGGTGCGGCCTCTCCTTTGGGACTTATGCGCACGGCGGTCCTTCACAAATATACTTCTTACCTGGTCGCCTTATTAAATATCCTGTCCTAGAACTCTTGTCTTGAACACAAGATCATTCTTCTTTATCCTTTACTTCTGCCTCCCAATAATATCCTTGCTTAGGGTCTTATTAGGTCCAGCCTGTATGCCATTCTAGGGGATACTCCAGGTGTTTTTCAAGGAGAATTAAAGACTTATCTAGCTTAATGAAATAGGGGAACAATCAACTAGTTAGAAGTTAGAGTACCTCTGTTTTCCACTCTCGCTGAGTTTGTTGATCACATTTCCCAGAATCATTAAGCTCTTATTAATGTGTTTCCCCTCCCTAAGTCTAGCTCCTCCTGCGCCTGTTTTAGCAACTCTCTCTGAACCAGCTAAATCTACTAAATTCTGTTAAAAGGAAAACAAAGCATAAGGTTTGCTTTTGAGATGATTGCATGATTTTGGATCTGAAATAAAAGAAGATACACACTAGAACAGATACACGAATAGCTTCTGCATTCGATACATCTCCAGATTTCATGGAATTTCTTCCACTGCTTTCAATAACCTAAGAGGAGTTCATTTTGAATATTATGGAAATGGAACATAACAATGCCAGAAAAAAAAACTTAATGAAAGGACAAACTTAGGTTCCATACCATCCTAAATATAGTATGTGATCTGCTGCTCCGAGCGTTCATGTTAGTTTCACCGAAATGTCTATTTGCTGCAACCAAAATATGATATTCACACACAAAACCATAAATTAATGATTTAGTGTTGACACAATTCATTTTCTAAACCTTCTCCAAGTTTGAGCAGCTCGATCACTTGTTCAGAACAGTTCACAATCTCCTCTCGTAGACCCGCCACATAGATCCCTCGCTGAATCCAGAATGCAAAAGATTTTTGCAAATAAATAGTCATTTATCTCCTGAATATATCTTTTGCATCAACTATTCAACTCTTACCTCCAAGTTCTCATGAACAGGGAGTTTCTGGTTCCCAAGAGACAATAGATCATTGATCTCTTCATTGTAAATCTCCATATACGAGACCCTAATCAAGAACTCGCGATCCGTAGTCTGTTTACCAAGCAAAAAAAAAAAATGTTTTTTTTTCCTCCAAAAGAAGAAACTAAACCTAGCTAGGAAGCAAGTGGAATCACACACCATTTCAATTGTACGGAATACATCCTTGACGCCGAGAGGGATGATTCCAGGATCCTCTTCCGAACCATTCATGGTGAATGTTTTCCCGCTGCTCGTCTGCCCGTAAGCGAAAGCAGTACCTAGAAGGAGCTAAATCGATGAATCCCCCTAGTACTGATGGCTGAAAGGAGACAACTAAACTCACCGTTGAAACCATCGATGGCGGCTTGGATGATGGATTTGATGAGGAGATCATAAACCATCGCGTTGTTATAGCTCGGATCGAAGGCATAATCTGATAAAAATTAAAACAATAATAAGCACAAACAAAGATCAGGAGACACTGTCGAGGCGCCGACATAGATTCACCGAAAGCAAAGTTGACGCCGGAGATCGGGGTTCCAAGGGGACGGTGAAGGGAGATGCGATTATCGTCGACCTTCCAAATCCGATCGGGGGACTGATCGACGGCGGCTGGGGGACGGAAGCGGACGGCGACGGAGATCTTCTCCATGGGTTGGGCAAGACTCGAGAGAGATCCAGATCTTGATGGAAAGCTTCAAGGGGGGGCATTCGAATGGCCGATGGCCGCTGTCCATTGAGCGGGGAAAACGTTTGAATTAGTTTGATCCGGATCAGGTTCAGTCTACGCCCGTCGGGCCCTTCGTTGGACTTACATGGGCCATCAACAGCCCCTTAGAATCAATTAATACATTGAAATAGATTAAGAATAAAACTAAATAAAATTTAGTTGCTATAAGATCTACAACTTATATCGATTGATTCTGAAGATGTCTAATTCAATTCTATAGAAATTTTCTACCGACTAAATCGGTAGGAAGAAGCCTCAAAGAATCAAAGAGTCCATGATTTGTGTATCTAAATAAATCAAATGTCAGTGGACAAGTTGGTGCTCAATGAGAATATGAGAATATATATATAATTAATAATATTCATGAATAAAAAAAATCTGATTATGTTTATTAATAAAGTTTTCATTAATATGATAGATAAATAAAAAAAGTTCTCAAAATGAACCAACAATAACAAGTTCATTTAAAAAAATTTAAATAATTAAATAATTTTTATTTGAATTTAAAGTTTGATAACATATAAATAAATAAAACTCAAATTAAACTAAGCTCGTAAAAAGGAGAAACTAGGTCAATCTTAATAATTATTTCACTGACTGAATTCATTTTAAGCGTGGTTTAATTTAGTTGGATAAACAACACACAAACTTAATTTTGTTTGACTCGTTTCCGGCCCTAAGAGGAATAGAGGAGTAGAAATTACAAGAATAAAGTACTAAATATTAAATATTCACTCCTTAAACACGTTAATAATACAATATGAATCCATGCAAAAGCCTCTTCTTAAAAATGACGATTATATATATTTATTAAGAGACAAGCATAACCGTTATATATTGAGTAAAAATAAAAGGGCTTTCCTAGAAATCATCCAAAGGCTTTCCTTTCTGAAGAAAACATTAAATTTAAACACATTAAATGGGCATGCCCTCCATAGTTGTATCCTAAAATTACTCTTTTACCCTTGTAAAAACTATCCGGTAGTAACTACTGCAGACTCATCCTAAACAAGCTACTGATTAGCTTCTATATACTATAATAGTTGCTCGATAGTTTCTACATAGTATAGTGTAAATCATAAATCTATTTTAAATATGTTATAGCAATTACTATTGGATAATATATACCTGCAACAAACCCCAAAATATTTTTTTAGATAAAATTAAGAGAATATATTTAATTTTCTCTCTACCTTCCTCTTTCCAACATTGAAATTAATCTTGCTTCGTATTATTTAATTTTCCCATCTGCCTGCTGCTGTACAGTTGTCCTCGTGACTAAAATAGGAGCAGGCCTTTGTCCCATATCTATCAATAACGCTTATTGAACTTGTCAATCAAAGAGGAAATAGCTGAAGAACAAATCTTCAAAGCTGCAAAAGGCTTTGCCTTTGCCTCCCTAATAATTCAAGCAGCAGATGGTCGCTTTCCTCGAACAAACCGCATCCAATGCAACCACGATTCCTGCAAGATGCTCTGCGTCGATCTGATCTGATCCTTTACGGCCACTAGATTGGCCGCTGGCCCGCCGGAGCCGTAGATTGATAGCTGTCAGAGAGACAGCGGCTGTCGCTGTCGTCCTCGCCTGAGCACCGATCGGGTCCATAGAATTTCTCCCGGCGACAAGCTCGTCGTTAAGAAGAAGACGAAATAAACAAAAACAGTACAGGGAGAAGAAAGCTACGTGACTGCGCGCGGCAGAGTAGTAGTGCATGCGCTGTTCGTGGCTGGCTTCGTGCTTCCCGATCCCTTCTCCTGTTCCATCGCCGGCGAGTTTGTGGATTGGAGCTCCAGCAGAGGACCAGAGAAAGAAAAGAGGGACGGAACGGGGAGAAGACGACAAACGGCGGCGGACCCCACGCGCGGACTGTCCTAATGGCGCCGGAGCAGGACAGCTGCGACACCGGCGGAGTGGGACACCGAAGGCACGTGCTCCGGAGGCCGGGGCTGTCGGCGGTGGATCTATAATTTGTAATTTCTGTTTATCAAATTGTTAGATGACCACATTTTTTTCCAAAAAAATAAAAATAAAAAGGGTGTCTCACACGCTTAAAGAAATTATTAGGTAATTACTACACTAGATATATCCTAAATTCTAAAATATTGAAATCTAAATTTTAAATCAACTATTTTATCAAAATATTTTTTATCAACTTAATCAAAATTATTTAAAATTTATTTAAATTATTTTTATATTGATTAAAATTACATGTAGGAGTAGGTAACAAAAGTTACTACATAACAATAGTATGATATTAAATATTACTTGTGACAGCTATCCAGTAATTTTTACTTGTAATAGCTATAACTGATTGCTTTGGAAGTGAAGATATTTTTGAAATAAAAAAAATAGAAAAACGTCCATACAATTTTTTAAAAAAAACTCTTTTAATAATTTATTTAATTAATTTGGTACTCCTTTTAATTCTTGTCCATTTTATATTAACAAAAATATTGTGCTTCAATCTTCCTTATTATAGCTCATACATGCATTTATCCCGTCTTTCAGATTAATTAATGTGGCAAAGACAATTTGTTCGCCCTCAGCGCCTCCGCCAACCCATCCCAGGCCAACACGCTTTCAGATCAATTAATGTTCAAATGAGGGGTGTAATTTAATAAAAATAAAACTTATGATAAATCTGAAAGTGCTTGCAATGTGGTCAATCAATCCAAAATCCTAGATTTATCATTCTAGTAAACGGAAATGTTCAACACCCTTATGGCTGTAGATGGACCAAATATTCGTGAATAAGCTTAGTGTTCTGCTTAGTAAGAGCTTGTTTATATTCGGTTAATATACATAAGATCAATTAAATAAGCAAGTTTAAATACATATGTGTTCAGCTCGTTAACGTTTATGAACAACATTTATTAATTTATTTAATTCGGTAGTAAATTAACCAAAAATTGATTTAATATTAGTTAACCTAATTGAATTAAAGTCTATACAAAATTAATACTGAATTAGTATTAAATTTATTTAAAAATTAATAAAATAAAATTATACAAGATTAATTTTGAATAAACAGAATGTTCACCCCTATTTGCTAATACCGCTTTTCCTCTGCTAGAAGCAGATTGGCTATCGCTCTTTCATATACCTCCACTTGATCCGGGGTCAATATCCGGTCAGCTAGGGAGCCAGATCAGCTGCATAAGTCAAAGGTAAGAGTCAGGTCAGCCAGTCAACAAAAATGTCATATAGGCAGCTATAAAGGCCGACCGGTTGGAAGACCCGGTCGGGTGACTCGGTCGGGTGAGAACTCAACATCAGCACCAATTCAATAGGAATACGATCAGTAAGCTTCAGATCAGCCGCATACCCAGAGACATGTCCCCAAAACAAATGACTAGTCGGCATAACTTCTCCCAGTCGGGCCCAGGCCTCATCGAAGGCTAGAGCCGAGTAAGCCGGAGTGTGAGACCGATTTGTAAGACACCAGAAGACCCGCTCCGATACCAACAACCGGCCGGCATAATCTCATCCGGTCGGACCCAGGCCTCATCGAAGGACAGGGCCGAATAACCGAAGTAAGATAGACCGATCAGCCAAACAAGACAAAAGTCCTCTGTCGCCTAGCATAACCGAGATGTCAGGGAATATTTTCCCAGCTGGCGAACCTATCAAAAGATGACACATGGCGCAGGCCCAAGGCGCGGCCCGTATACGGACAAAGCCTGCTAGCACCAGGAGCCGTCACGTGCACGACTCTGATAGGTACAGTACACCTATAAATAGTCCTCGAAGAAAGGACCAAAGGTACGCTTTTCTGAGCGCATCACTACGTCAATACTCTGCTTCTCTCTCTACTCTCCACCCGGACTGACTTGAGCGTCGGAGGACCAGACAACGGGGCGGCGATCCCTGTTTCTGGTCAGCTAACGCTTGCCGGTCGGACCGCCCCACCCGGAGGCCATCTACATCCACGTCGACACTCTCTCCCAGTCCAGCCTGTGAGGTTTGCACCCGGGTCCACCCGCTCCCCGATCAGACAGGATCACACCATATCCTTATGTAATCAAAACAAGAGTCATAATTGAAAGGGTTCTTCCTCACCTTCAGTGGATCTTTGTTTATTTGGGAAAGCGGAAAGTAAAATTAAGAAAAAGTTTATGTAGTAGAAAAGTTTCTATAGTAGAAAAGTTTATGTAGTAGAAATTAAAATTTTCAAAGAAAAGAGAAAGACAATCAATTTGTAGATAGTTTTGGTGCTAAAGTCAATTACCTCAAAATCAGAGGGAAAACAGAGGACAAAAAAAAAAGGCATGTACCCTTTTGCATTTATAAAATTACACTATATATATATATAAAAACACACATATACCCTTTTTAACTTACAAAACTACATCATATACTTATGATATATTCACCTTCCTCAATCAAAATAAACAAATACATAAAGAAAGAGATTTATTATTTTTTTAACTAAAGATAATTTTCTATTTTAAATCGTTTTACTTTCCTTATCCACATTTTAGAATAAAATTTTATGGCAATAGTAGAGGTGTCAATTCGGGTGAGTTGGGTTGGGTCGAGTTTGGGTCGGGTCGCAAATATATATATATATTTTAACTCTCAACCCGAATCTGACCCGAACTCGAAATCAACCTGAAACCCCTCAACCCGAAATCGAACCCGGCCAACCCGAACCCAACCCACCAAACCCGAACTCAACCCAGACAACCCATATAACTCAATCCAAAATAACTATTTTTGGCCATTTTCCAATAATTATTCACATTTATCTCAATGCTTCATCACTAATATACTAACATTTATATTAATATACATAAAAACATCTTAATTTTTAAAATAAAATTTAATTTAATCTAAAAAAATCAATCAACCCATAAATTCGAGTTAACCCGAACCCAACCTAAAAATTTTCAACCTGAAACCCTCCAACCCGAACCCGACCCAAATTCAAAAATGCCGAATCCGAACATAATTTTTTTCAAATTGACTCGGATTGAATTATTAGGCCGGATTTATTTTTAACACCCCTAAAATTAAGGTCAGATTCTTTAAAAAAAAAATAAATTAAAAAAATATCTTACCGCATTCTAGCGATTATTCCTTAGCATTCTAGCGATTATTCCTTAGCATTCTAGCGATTATTCCTTGGCATTCTAGCCATCAGTTTATATTTTAAGTCAATGTGTTTATTTAATTAAATTATATATTCAAAGTATTAAGTAATAGTTTGAATATAAAAATAATAATAATAAAACGTTGGGCGAACATGAGCGAGCTCGCTACTAGGTCCGTCGCAGGCCGATCGATCCAGCAGTCACTCAGTCCACTTTCAGGTTTATGGGACGGGGCTTTGCAAATGTCTAATAATAACCCTTTGGCGCTGCCGCCATCAGGCAGTAGTTTGACGAAATGCCTCAACGATCACCGCCGCCTTCCCTTCGTCAACTCCATCATCCGCGCCTTCACGGAGAAGGGAGCTCCTCACACCGCCATCTCCCTCCTCAAAGCCTTTCTCTCCTTCTCACCCTTCCGCCCCGACCGCCGCACCTTCGTCCTCGCCCTCCAAGCCTGCCTCCGTTCCTCCAACCTCACTGCCGCTGCCCAGCTCCATGCCCGGATTCTCAAAATTGGATTCCAAACCGATGCCTCCGTCGTCACTCCCCTTTCTCATCTCTACCTCAGGCACCGACCCGTCGACGACGCCCTGCTGCTTCTGGCCGAGGCCTTCGCCGGGTCCATCGACGTCGTCAGTGGCAACCTCCTGATTGCCGAACTCCTCAAGAACCGTGAGTTCGAGAAGGCAAATCGAGTCTTCAAGCAGATGCCGACCAAGGACATAGTTTCCTGGAACTCCATGATCGCCGGGTGCGTCCAGAACTCGCGCCCCAGTGAGGCCCTGAGCTTCTTCGAACGTATGCTCGCTGCCGGGTTGGATCCCGACGGTTTCTCCTTCTCGGCGGCGCTCTCTGCATGCGCTCGCGTCGGCGCCCGCGGTCGCGGCGAAAGACTCCACCGCCTGATGCTGGAGAAGGGGATCGACCTAAATTACATTCTTTGCTCGGCCTTAATCGACATGTACGCCAAGTGCGGGAACATCGACGCGGCCAAAGCAGTGTTCGACGGCGTCTGCAGAGACAGTATTTCAATCTGGAATTCGATGATCACCGGCTTAGCAATTCACGGGCTCGGATCTAATGTGCTGGAGTTGCTCTCCCGGATGCAGACCGAGGGGTTGGCACCAGATGCAGTCACGTTTCTCTCAGTGCTGACAGCGTGCAGCCATGCGGGTATGGTCGAAGAGGCTCGCCGTCATTTTAGAAACATGAACGAGGTGCACGGAATTGAGCCAAGAATGCAACATTACGGAGCGATGGTTGACGCATTGGCTCGAGCAGGCCTCCTAGACCAAGCCTACGAGACTATAAGGGGAATGCCGATGGAGCCTGACACCGTAACATGGAGGATACTTCTAAGTGCTTGCAGGAGGCATCACAGGACGGACTTGGGTGAGATAGCAATCAGTCACATGGTGAATCATGGCAGTGGAGACTACGTCATGATGTGGAGAATCTATTCAGCGAAGGGGAAATGGACTGACGCTGCTGGAGTTTGGGACTCCATGAAGGAGAACAAAGTCCGGAAGAAACGAGGAATGAGTTGGGTGGAAGTCGGGGGAGATGTGCACCAGTTCAAGGCTGGTGACCGGCTGCACGCCGAGGCGAAGGATATCTACAGAGTGTTGTATGGCTTGGCCCAAAGAGTAAAACTGGACGGATTCCGCCCGATGACCGAGCTTGTGTCCATGGATGTTTTGGAGGAGGAAAGGGAGGAGAACCTCAACTTGCACAGTGAGAAGCTAGCCATTGCTTATTGTGTCCTGAAAACTGGGCCTGGCACAGAGATCAGGGTGTCAAAGAACCTTCAGACCTGTGAGGACTGTCATGAATGGATTAAGATCGTATCAAAGGTGCTTCATAGGGTGATTTTAGTTAGAGATAGGGTCCGTTTTCACCGGTTTGAGAAAGGTACTTGTTCATGTAATGACTACTGGTAAGCTTCCAATTCAAATCACTGATTCGAATTTGATCAACCTGCTTAATCTCTTTGATTGACTACATGTGTTTGTTTCTGATCTGACTGAAGTTCCTTAGTGAGATAGATTTTGTACTTCTCTCACACTTCAGATATCTATTCTTAACGAGGACCTTTTTCAAATTGCTGCAAAGAATTGAATTTCCTAATGATAGTAGCTGCAACAAAACTGAAGAGGATGGAGAGCCAACCAAAATCAACTCCTCGAGATTGATTCATGGGGAAAACAAATAAATTATGTTCGATTTTTATTATTCGTATCTTCTGTTTCAAAATATTACATTGAAATTATGTTCTGGACAAATTACTGATTGGTAACAAAAATTCCTTAATTTCATAGGCTTCTCTCATAATATTCCTATAGCTCAATGTAAGTTTCTTTTGTGTTTAGAAATGTCTAGATACACTAATTGACATGACTTTTTTCTAACGATCTTGTGATTTTTGACGCTAGTTGGTTCCTTGAATAACAACAACTATGATTCTTTGTCAGTCTCAGCTCCTCAGGTACTTTCCCCCCCCACATTTTAGTAGTTCGTAGGCACACTAGAACCATTGATCTCAGCAACATGAGGAAGATGCAATAAGATACAAATTTGCTAGAATAATTTTGTTCACATGCTCTTTATTAGCATATGGATATAAATACATGACTAGTCTCCACTAGTTACACAACTTTTAATTGTTTTACTGATGATTCCTTATCTCAACTCCCTACTAGAACTATATTACCAAATGACTCTACAAGCATGCCATTTCGTAAACACCCAAACTCGTATAGGATACCAGATCAAACATTACCAACACATACAGAAAATCTTATTCTGCAGCTCTTAGTCATTACTCTGGCCTTGATGTGAGTAATAAATGTGATATTTTCATTGGCCATTACTTTGCTTTGAGAATGTGTTGTATGCTAAATTTCAATGAGAAGCTCTGCAAAGTTAAACACTAGTATAATATCCAACGAAAAACAATCCAAGCAACAAAAAGTCTTCATAGGGTTTCTATTTTGTATGTGCTTACTAAGAAGCAAAACTTTGAAGGAGTTCTGATGGAAGGAATGCGAACTGTTATTTTACATATTATTATAGTCCAGAGACTCAATGGAGGAAAAAAGCTACCTAATTCATCCATCTCAAAACTAACAATATAAGAAAGAAGTCATATTAAGATATTCCATTAGGTTGAAAGATTCATGTTCCATTGGATTTATGCAACAGATGAATGACTTACTGACAACAAAACCAACTAACATTGTATTGCCTCTTCAGCTATCTTCCATGTACTTGTGTTAAACATCTAATACTCCAAAACATGAACTTTGTGTTGGAAAATCCGAGCCGCAAAAACCGCCATTTTGCGTTGCGGAAACCCCCGAAGTTCCTAGACGAAACATCCGTGCGAGAAAACGTTTTCGAAAACCATGTACGAGTTAAAAACTAGATCTACCCTTAGATCTACTTGATGAGAA
>JBAMIB010000018.1:4769370-4785063 GCA_037177415.1 Kaempferia rotunda
ACTCAAACTCACCCATGCTTTATCAGGAGAGGAAGCAGCTTTATCAGGAGAGGAAGCAGCTGGGGAGTTGATTAATCGAAGATCATGGCCAAGAGAAGATTGATTGACCACTTCATATCCATCTATTGAAGTCAAAATAAAACTTGGAACTAATAACCATACGAAAGAAATATAATTTCACCAATATCGGAATTGTTCATATATGAAAATATTAGTCGTTATATATAAAAATCTGTGCTGATTTACTATTACATCTTCGTTTCTGAGTGATCCTTTAATTTGCGTTGTAGATATGCTCCGAAGCAATAGACAAAGCTAGATGTCTACACTCTATATTAAGAATTCAAATCACATCATCCTTCAATACCAAGGCACTACCTTTATCAAGTTAGTGCGTGGCAAAAGGGAGGATCAGTGGATGTGCAATTCCCCGGTGGAAGCGCTTCCTTTTGACGTAGACGCCACTTTCCCTCCTCCCATGACATTCAATTCGCAAATCCTTATCCCACACATTTTTCTTCCCCCCCCGCGCCCATACCTTGTGGCCCACAAGAAATATCCCAACGACATGATGCAACGTGCCACGCCCGCGTGCGAATCTCCTCTCCGTTACTATCACTCCTGCACTAGCATTAGCATAGAATATATATGCGATATCTCCCGTTCTGCCCCGATCATAAGAAGCAACCGCGGATTCGTTAAACGCACATGAATTTCGCATACGGAACATTCTCATGGTTACTCAGTTCGTGCGGACGTTTCCTCGATAATTGCTTGTTTTATTCGAAATTACAAGAATACCCTTCGATTCTTCTATTAAAGACGCGTAGCTCGTCGCTGTTACTTTTTCCTACTTGGCTGCTTCAGCTTCTGGAACCGATCATGGAGTTCATCTGCCCTAACGCCTCGATGGTATAGTCTCATTGTCTTCATGTTGTTGATCCTCCGATCTATTGGGTTTTATTCGTCCTGCTTTGATCCGTGTACATGTAGATCTTTTTGTTTTCGACTTTCTCTGTTTTCTCCAAGTTTTTTTTTTGGGTTCCGCGTTCTATGCTGATAACGATAACCGATGTGATAGCTTATTCCTACTTGCTGCTTCGTTCAATGTCTCTGATTATTGTTCTCTTCTTTTCGGTTTCCATTCACGCTACGTATCGTGTTTTCTACTTTTGTTTCACTGTTGACATACGAGAGATAGGGGGTGTTTTTCTTTAACTTCTGAACATTTTAATATTGGTTTGCTTGCAGGTATGGGATGGAAAAGGATTTACACCATGCTTCGAGAATATATATCCTTTTTTGCTTGGTCCATTGTTTTCGTACTAACTTTCTCTCTGTGTTTGATCGAGATATGCTTGATTAATGCATTCCTTAAGTGCAGCACGATATTAGGGTTCGGATCAAATATGGTGATTATACTCGCGGTTCTCATTCTTGCAGGGGCTCAGAGGAATCGTGAACGATATAATGTAACTAGAGTCTCATAGTTTTCCATTATTTTTGAGTTCTGTTTTAACTTGCATGTTTTACACCATGTTTTATGTCTGGATTGTATAGTTTTATTATCTACCTTCTACACGCAACTAGTTCAACTTTTTCATTGAAGACCTTGTATATAGTATAATACGATGTAGACTATTGGTTTTGCTGCTTTATAAGAGGTAGGGTCAATGTAGGATCTTATATGATATGAGTACTTTTTGACTGTGCATTTGGACAGATCTGTTATGTATGGGACTTTATTTGTCTATAGATTCTCTAATTTCTTCTTCTTGTTCATATAATATGTTCTACTTTAGATCATGCTTTTAAAACTTCTACAGGACTGTTTTGGTGATCTTATAATTTCATTACTTGGATGAAATAAGGTAAACAATTTTAGAATTTAAGCTTCAGTTTCAGCTCAAGGGGATGCAGATGCACTGTTCAATAAGAGGATCACTAGTCTTCTATTGTCAGATAACTGTCATACTGTGCTGAGAATTTTTTGACCGTTAGCCATTACGAATGAAATAATATTTCATAGAGGTCAATGGTGGGATAAGATCTAGTTGATATAACCCCCAAATGATTAGGATTAACACAGCTTGATGATGCTAATGGCATACACTTGTAGCTAATAAAACTGCAAAATTTTGGAAATTAAGAAAAGTCAGCACAATCCCAACTAAATTTGACTTGATAAGTCCCAAATTTCATTTTTGGTGTTCTTGGACAACATAGTTTTGAAGTCTGGTCCTGCTTAAGCTAATTATAGTAATTTCGCTTTTTCATCACATTGATTGATGCAAACTGTACTACAAGTTGTAGATGATTATTCAAGGTTGAAAGAATTATGATTGTTGATGAACACTATCCTTGTTTTAGTCGTTCACAAGCTTTGTTTTATTTTCAGGATATGAGGGTAGACCACAAGAAACTGCTTGTTTTACAGATTGTGTCTTGCTGTGGGGCTTTCCTTGCTTTAGTTGAGCTATCCTTGCTAATTAAGAACACTGTCGAAGGCAATCTTACTGGGAGTCATTATTGGTTTTATGAATTCTCTCTGCTTTTTTACTGGGTGAATTATTTATACTGTTGTTACACATGTTAATATCAACACAAAATGTGGAAAATTACTGCATGCTTGACCTCTTTTTGAAATTGTCTTTTGCTGCAGATTGTGATTCTTCTAGTTTCAAGATTGGAGCACTGGTTTTATGTGCTTTGTAATAATATCTTGTGCTTTTGTTGGATCATAAAACCTCTCATGCAAATACCTCATTTTCTGAGGAGTTTATTATCAAGAAAGGTATTACTTGATGATATTTGAACACATGCTATTCTTTCTTCAAACAGTTGCACATTGCTACTTTCAAATATCACTACTTGGTCCTTGCAACAATTATTTCTTTTGGGTCCCTTATCTAGTAATACATACAAAAAAAAAAATATATATAATAGAGATGACAATGCTAAGATGAATGTATGGAGTTGCTTGAAAGGACAAGATAAAGAAATATTACTGTTTGAGAGCAAATAGGTAGCTCCAACAAATTATAGAACGAGAGAATAAATTGAGATAATATGAATGTCTAAAGTTGACCAATGGATCCTATTAGCTGAAATTGTCAATAGATAAAGTGAAAGGTGTAAGAGATAGGGAGATCAAAGAAAGATTAATCAATGTAATAAAAAATATTTAATTAATTTGAATATTAGTAGTGAATTGCAATGGCTAGAACTTCATAATCATGGGTGATAAGGATGTGGTCGATCTCAAATAGTTGGGGCACACATGGTTTGATGATGATGATTGTTGTCAAGCAAATGCTGTTTTCTTGATCAGCAGCAAAAACTGTATTCAAGATCCACAACTAGATCTAGCTAGGTGGCTAGTTTTCCTTTTGATTGCTAGCTTTTGAATTACAAAGAAGGAAATGTGAAGAACTGAATCTTTAAGACAAAAAGAACGAAAAAAATGTGTGCTTAATGATACTGACTTGCATGAACATGTTGTGCAGGTGATAATATGCATTGCTGAAGGTTCTTTGTTCTCAGCGGAACTCATGTTTGGTCTCATTATCATTGTGATCCGATTTACATGTCTCACGGAGAAAAAGAGGTACCTTACAATTAGTTTGTCGGTCTCTTGGATGCCCCATTTTGTCTATTCATGGTCTAGAATTTACTATTATTGAGAAGTCATTAAGGACTTGATATTTTATAATAAACATTCAATTTAAAGTTGAAGGCACCTACCAAGCTCATGGCTTGTCATTGAGAATAAAGATCAAGTAGTTATTCAAGTGAATCAATCTATTCGTTAAGTATTCAAAATACATCAGAGAACCTAAATTGTAAAAAAAAAACAAAAAAACAAAAAAACAAGTCAGTTCATACTCTATTATTAGTTTGAGTTCCTCTGCTAAAAGCTCAGTAGGAGTTTCAAGAACTGTTGTGAATAACCTTAATCTTTGCTAAGTTGGATGTAGATTCATAGTTAGTGATGATCCCTAGAAAGTACTGGATGGATAGAAGCTTCCATCTGATTCCAAGGGGCCCTAAGTGCAGTCTTGAGGGGTTAAAACTTCAGAGTGGTATGAAATGTTCAATGTGTGACTCATGCATACTTGAAATTCTTGGACACATCATTTAGTCTGAGTTAGAAGTTTCTGGTTGACGACTAGAGGCTCTGCACAAGGTCAGGAGTTTTTGGAATTAGATGAGGAGATCGACGTACATAGTTTTGTGACGTTCAGGTGATGACTTCTCACTACCCAAAGGACAAAGGGATACCTAAGCACACCAACCAGTCTCGAGAGATAGGACTTCTTTTAGAGCTCCAGGTGTTCTTCTGATGATTGGCAAGCTATGCAGGGTTTGCAGCTTGATCATTCTTCATCAAGTTTAAGGTGCTTTGGCTTGACATTGTCTAGGACACATGGCTCCTTGGTGATGCCAATAATTGACTTCTTTCACTAGGGGCTTCAGGTTCCTGGGTCAAGGACATTTTGCTGCTTCGTGTGAGGATGATGTCTTCTTCCAAGCCCCAGTGGGTATAGCTGAGATGATAAGTGGATGGTGGTTTGTCACTTGAGGTTAAGGGGTCAAATATTAGGGCCGGAGGGATGTAAATCCTTGCAACCTGTATAACTCTCCCCCATCCCCCCACCACACACACACACACACTTGCCTCCTCAGCCATCGTGATTTACCTTCTCCGCGTTGGTCTGGGGGTGGGGGTGTTGGGGGCGAGCGTTTTGTCTTTTTTGCTACTCCAAAGGAGGCACCAATTGAGCATATATGTGTTTCATCTTGAGGCAGATCTTCAAGGGGTTTGATGTCCACCTTAGCTGCTGCCTGATGTACACAAGCAGTTATTTTCTTTTACGTCTTTTCTTCCAATGGGGATGCACTATGTATTGCCATGTGTAGAGCTACCTTATTTAAGGTATCACCTTGAAGTGAGGCATCAATAATTGCTATGGACAATTAAAAGGGGAGACTGAAAAAGCATGCTGGCCTTTGTTTATCTGTTGGTGGATATTTTCTCTAATAAATGTACCATTGCTGTGCTCATACCGGAGGCGATAATGATAGACCCAATCTATCTGTAATACATAGTGGAGATTATTTATTTGTAATAGAGAGTGGAAGAGAAATGAAGTTACTTCATGTTGCTGGAAGGTCTTTCCTATTATCTCATTAAAAAATATTATCCAATACTAGCTCTTGTAGTTTTATTTATCTACAAGCTACATGTTTAGTATTATGTTTGGTAACATCTATTTCCAAGTGCGAATTGAACATACATGTTCGTTGAAGCACATTCTTAACTAAAACTCTCTTTGACCTGTTGCTAAGAGTTCACAATCTAGGGTGAAGTTATATAATTTTGGGGATCCATTTGATCACATGCACCATGTAGTTAAGAGTACATTAAGGATGTTTAACATGCCTTATTTTATGGTTCTAGGTTCAAACTAAAGCTCTTGGACCGTTACACATACAGATGAAATAGTAGCAATGAGCTCAGAGGCTAATCTAAGTTCAATATTGTACCTCAGTCTACTTCTTGAATGCATCCAATGCGTATGTTTAGATAAATTCTGTAGTTATTCTATTTTACTTTTTCTCATCAATGATGATCAATATTCAATTGTAGAAGTTCTGTTGCATCAGTTCTATACAACAACAATACAACAATAGCCAAGTCTTATCCCACTAGGTGGGGCCGATTATATGAATTCTTTTACGCCATTGAGTTTTATCTCCTACTATATCATCTATACTTAAATAAAATTTATCTTATTTTATTCTTGCTAACCAAGTCTTTTTGATCTTCTTCCTTCCTCGTTTGATATGCATGTTTGTCATAGTTTTATATCGCCGAACTGGAGCATTTATTGGTGTCTAAATACATACTCATACTATCTTAAATGTGTTTTTCAGAGTTTTTCCTCAATAGATGCAACTCCGACTTTCTCTCTAATACTCTCATTTCTTATTCTGACCCTCCTCGTATGTCCACACATCCATCTTAACATCCTCATCTTTGCAACTATCATCTTCTGCTCATGTGCTCGAGTCATAGCCCAACATTCAGCTCCATATAACATAGCAGGTCTAACTGCGATTTTATAGAATTTTCCTTTGAGTTTTAAAGGTACTTTACTATCACATAAAATACCCCGTGCTCTCCTCTATTTCAACCATCCTGCTTGTATTCTATGTAAGACATCTCTCAATCCCTCCATTGTTTTGCAAAAATGATAATAAATATTTAAAGCTCTCAGTTCTAGATAACTCGTCATCTTCTATCTTACTAATTGTCTTATTACATCTAATATTGCTAAATTTAAATTTTATATATTCTGTCTTTATTCTACTAAGCCTAAAACTTTTTCCTTCTAGTGTTTCTTCCAAGATTTCAATTTAGCATTTAATTTTTCACGTGTTGCATCAATTTCATGGTCTTCAATATTTACATTTATTTAGTATAACCTTATTTTAGTATTAGTATATCTGCAACATTAACTACCAACTTCAAAGTTAAATTTCTATTTCAGGGAAGTTAATTCCATCAAAGATTCTTTGCTTTCATTCCATACAGAGATTAAAGAAGGGCAAACAGAATATCTGGTATGTGCATTTGTGATTATGTAAAATTATTGTATTCGCTCCACCTTTTGAAATTAAATATAGTCGTGTGAAGTTAATTGATTGCACAGTAGAAATCCTTCAGCATAGTTATGAGACACTCAAATGCATACACTGGTTTTATTAATCAAATGGTGGATGCCTATTTTTAGAAGCTAGTTATGCTGAAGTTTGCAGACATCTTGTTAAGTGGAGTGGTTTATTTATTTATTATTTTATTTTATGTTTTTAATTTTGGTCTATGTCGCTAACCTTATCTCTTCTTATTTCCTTAGGATGTATTTTTTTAAAATATTTTTTATTAATCATTTTTTTTTGGTTATGTTGCTAAATTTATTTCTTCTTATTTCCCATAGGATGGGAAATCTGGCAGCTTTTTCCAGCTTTTTATGTTCAAATTTGTCAACACGATGATGGATGTTGGTGTGAGAAAGCAACTTGACTTTGAAGATCTAGTTCCATTGCCTAGTGAGCTTATGCCTTCTTTATGCCATACCCTGATGTTGGATTGCTGGGTAGCTGAAACAAATAAGCATGGCTCACATCTTCTGTTTAAAGCCATGTACAATGCATATGGTTGGCATTACTTGCGCTTGGGTTTGCTAAAGGTGCCCGTATTTATTTATTTAAATAACAATAATAATACATTATCTTTGGATCGTGATAGTTTTCTAGTTTCTGGCACATATAGTAGCATTTCATATCCTAGACTGCTTGAATTTTGGGGTGGAACTGAGATTAACCTATTAAAAACACTAGAACAGTAATAACATGAATTTGTAGTCCAAAGTATTTAGTGCATGCTATGTTGATCATATTATTAAACAAACTGTTGATAAAGTACTTCTTGCTTTCTGGTGTGCTTCCCTCATGATTTGTGATTACTATTATATATATTTGTTCTAATTCACTTAGTGGAATTAAACAAAATACACATTTTATCAATAGATTGTCTGACAACAAATGGACAATCTGCGAGATTATTGAAGTACATCTGCATTGAGCATATAGTATGTGTGCTATCTGTTCATTTGAATTGTTTCTGCTTCTGTCTCTTTTGATACTTATCTATCCTTGTTTTTCTATTCATATTGTGTGTATGTATGTGCGCGCGCGCGCGCGCACACACACACACACACACACATAGAGAGAGAGAGAGAGAGAGAGAGATAGATTTCCCCCAACCTTCTGGTTACAAAATCAGAAACTTGTGTGATTCAGTTAGAAACATGTTTGAACAAACTTGCTTCAGAAGAAGAGGATTCGGCATTGACACTGGATGCTTGAGTGCACCGTGGAGCAAGCAAGTGGCTTGAACGAGAAGAAGATGAAGATGATTTTAATTCTAATTCTTCTTGAAGAAAAACAGATCAACCATCAATTTACAATTAACATCTCCATGGGAGCAAACTCCTGTGGCATGGGAATAAGAGGAGGAGGAGGCGGGGGTTTAGTAGTGGGAAGATAGGGAAACGTGATTTCTTAAAGCGACCTTCCACCGTCCTCTCTTTTCCTATCATTTGGCAATGAGGCATGCTCGATCCCACACTCACTTTCTTCCTCTGCCCCCTCCATGCTCACATTAATTACCACCGGAGACCCAATTATTTGCTTCCCCAATCATGCACCTACCAAGCTAGATCTTTGCCCCCCTCTTGTGTCTGAAGCTTACGATCGTCCCTCACCCAGCTCACCACGGTGCAGTCGTTAAGGTGTTAAATTATCAATTTGTAGCTCGATTGAAAATTATAATATATTTATAGAGATTTTTCTTATAAATAAGTCGCACAATCTTATAATACTGAAATACTACCTAATTTATGATCCTACTGCTGTCACAAATTCAATATTACTCAACAGGAAACGTACGATCGAGAGCTAGCTCCCGATAGATGTCTAGACGATAGGCCAGCTGAGATTTTTATTTTCAGCGAGGAATGTACGATAGATAATCGTCCTCTTCGCGAAGGTTGGTGGGCGTGCATGGCGTGTAAGGGACCGAGAATGGAAGGAAAAAGAGGCAACTACTGAGGTGACTGGATTCTGTAAAATTTCCCTTACACCGCATTAGAGTAATTTTCTGTTTTTTTTTAAAGAAAGAAAAAAAACACAAACGAGGAGCGAGAAACGTGTTAGATTGTTTATGCGAATTGTTTCCTTTCCTATCGACAGACTTACAGCAGTGCTGCTGTAGTGGCTGTCTAACAATAAAGGTGTTGTCCTTGGCTAGAAATTTTCTTGTCCCGTATCGTAGAGGTGTCGAATGGGGCGACTGATGTATGTAGCCCGTCTGGCCTCGCTTACATAATTTGGGTGTGTGGTGTGGCTTGATTTGACTAATACATAAAAGGTTTGGTTTGATTGTTTATTTGATATTCAACTTATATTAATTAATTTTAATAGTAATCAATTTAGTTTTATAAAAAAAATGTATTAGATAAATTAAAAAATACTCATGGTAGATTTATCATCAATTTAGTATTCGTAAATCAATCATCTATTAAAAAAAATTATCAATTAATTTTTCAGAGATGAAACTTAATTCTGAGATTGATTTGATTATTTGTGTTGTTAGGTAGGAAGGTTCTTTGATAGAAAATAATCTTCAACTTTTCTTCTCATTTAACCCTCTAATGTTAGTGCTACAAGGAGTAACTTAAAGTTCCTCGGGGCGGTGTGATGGTTAAAACATGAGAGATTGTTACATGAGACTTTGTGGTCGAACTTCCGACTATACATTTTCCTCATGCCTTGACCATTTCCATTAATGGCTAGTAATCACCTGATTTATCTCTTTCGTATTGTGCTAGAGATGGATTGACGAAAATACTGAAGACGAACAAATTGCCTTTTACCATACAAGGAGGAAATTAAAAAAAATAAAGACTCAAGGATTATTTAGAGTCTACTCAATGTTATTGTATATCAGTGAATGAACATCATAAGTTTGTAAGATGACAGATAACATTTATCATCAACTTAATTACTAAAAGTTACAGTAAGCTCATTAAGTTTTTTAAGGAGAATATGTTGACGTGGATTTATTTATAAGTTAAATATATGAATATAAATTGAATCTTTTTAAATGATCTAATTTATATTGGTTAGATTTTATATTATTAGATGTAGATTTAATATGTAGGATCCTTTAGGTTGATCTGTTATGATTTATAGTGATTCGGCGGATTATGGGTGAACCCCCTGAAAGTACTTAATATCGAAAGGCAAGATGACATGACAGTCAAAGGCCCGGCGGACAATAAAATTAGATAGGCCGAGATAAGATCTGATCCGACCAACAGGTTTAAGTCCCTAGCCGGGCAGATCCACTCAACTCCCCTAGTAGAATAGAGACCCTCCGCCCAGACACCTTCGAAATAAGCAAAACCAGGAAATGTATGACCCTTTAGCAAGCCTACATAAGGTGCTTGCTCAGCTCATAGCCGACATATTAATGGACCACTCAGACAAGTATGGTCTTGCGGGATCCTCACTCTCTTGGGTCCTTGCATCTCAGTTCCGTTCAGACAGGTACGATCTTACGAGATCCACACTCTCCCGGTTCTTGTGTCTTAGTTCCGCTTGGACAGGTACATAAGGCCTCATAGCTGCTTGGATCTCACGTAATGCCTTATTGGTTAAATTGATAGCCTCATAGAGACTAACCGGTCAAACATTCAGTCGATCAGACACATTCTGCCATCACCTTATCCCTCGTTAAGCACTTGTCTGGACAGTGTGATTTCCGTTCTGACATAGCCACTTGCGCAAGACACACCTATCATACTAAGACACTCTTTGAACATAAATAAGTCTGGGCGGCATGACGTCCGCCCGAACACTTGCCTACATATAACCTCCCTATAGAGAAGAGCAGTCTGTTGCAATAACGGCTTGTCAGAGAATATTCCTCTAGCTTGAAACCAAGAAGTTTACATTACCTGTAAGAGAGCCTCTTTGTCCCCCTAACACCCGATCATCTCTAACAGGAATATTCCTTGTCCTCTCGATACAACCGAGGGATAACCAGGGATATAAAGAGGAAGTAGAGGCGTACGAGAAGGGGGTTCGACATCTTGATCTTCTAGCGGGAGGAAAGAGGAGAGGGTATGTTTTGGGTTTTGGAGAGGAAGAGGATGAAGGACTGCATTTCACATACTGCATACTGCACTTTGCATCCTACGAAGAGCATCCTGCATTTCTCTTGAGCGTCGAAGTACCTGAACCAAGGAGATCTTCCTTGTTTTCTGGTGCAAACGTGATCATCATCAGAAATGTGTAGGCAAGAGGATGTTTTCTGTCCCATAGACGCTGAGAAAGGCAGGAGATTTTCATGGAGGCATGATGTATCCCTTGCGGCGACGAGTTCTGCGTAAGTTGTAAGTTCTCACTACTGTTGAGACCTCTCTTTCTGTACCTGAATCTCTACCACCACCTAGATCCGCTTGAGAGGGTTTTCATCATTCTCGCCCACCTACTCGTCTTTCTAACGGGGTCAAATTTGGCGCCGTCTGTGGGAAATCCATGGCAGCTTGCGCCTCCGAGGTAGCCCAATGCAACTCAGCTAGCAGGGATGCTTACGCATCTATTTCTTGGTGCATCCGGTCCAGCTTGGAAGCAGACGCATTCACCTTCAACCTCTTTATTCTTTCCCCTAGGGGTAATTTGGTGAAAAGAGTGGAGCCTGCACTAGCGTCTTAAGAGGCGTTACTAGCCATATCACCGCTTCAACTGGTGGATAATCCTTGCACCAGCATCCAGATCGATGAAGGCTCAGTAGGAATCAACATCTTGGGCCATCTTGTTCGTTTGTTCGTTCCCAGATTCTCAGTTTCTTTACTGAATTATAAGCGAACATGTTCTCGTACCCAACGACCATCTGATCAGCTTCTTGGTATCTTAGCCAAGATGTGAGTGTGATCGCTCTCATTCCTAACGGTCATCTGGTCGGGCCTTCTGGTTTCTTAACTAAAGGGTTGGCATAATTGTCCACGTGCCCCAACGATCATCCAATTAGCTAGTCCAAACTCTCAGTTTCTTAACCGAGTTATAAACGAGCATGCTCTCACATTCAACGGTCATCCGACCTACTTCTTGGTTTCTTAGCCAAGATGTGAGCGTGATCGCTCTCATACCCAATAGCCATCTGGCAGACCCTCCTGGTTTCTTAGCCAAATGGTGGGCATGAGTGCTCACGCGCCCCAACGACCATCCGGTCGGCTATTCCAGACTCTCGGTTTATTAACCGAGTTATAAGCAAACATGCTCTCACGTCCAACAACCATCCAACCGACTTCTTGGTTTCTTAGTCAAGATGTGAGCATGATCGCTCTCATGCCCAATGACCATTTAGCCGGCCCTTCTGGTTTCTTAGCCAAAGGGTGGGCATGATTGCCCACGTGCCCCAACAACCACCCGGTCAGCTATTCCTGACTCTCGATTTCTTAACCGAGTTATAAGCGAGTATGCTCTCGTGCCCAACAACCATCCGGCCGACTTCTTGATTTCTTAGCCAAAATGTGAGTGTAGTTTCTCTCGTGCCTAACGGCCATCTGGCCGACCCTCCTGGTTTCTTAGCCAAAGGGTGAACATGAGTGTCAACATGCCCCAACGACTATCCGATCGGTTATTCCAGACTCTATATTTTTTAACCTAGTTATAAGCAAGCATGCTCTCATGTGCCCACGTGCCCTTGATACGATCGGAGAGGAGTCTATTTCGTTGCTAGAGGTCGGCAAGAAATAGCATTCCTCCATACCTTACAAATAAGACTAGACAGAACCATATAGTCAGGAGATAAAACGTATCACTAATCAAACAAGAATATACCTTGGTCAACGCTTTGGCATATGCATCCACCATGTCCATGCATGTCCTGTCCCTCATCTACTCAGTTGTTTCTTCCCAGGCATGAGCTATTTGATCGTTAAGCTGGATGAGGTCATAAGAAAGCGAAGGATCATCTGCTAGAGTAGTCGTTCGAAGCTTGGAAGGCAAGTCGAAAGTATAACCAAAGAGATGCCCTAGCGAGATGCCCCAGCGGGGAAGGGGAGGGGGGGGGCATCGGGCCAGCTGGGATAAGAAACAAGTGCTCTGCTAGAGGAGGAGTTTTAGCAGGGCCCATCGGAGCAAGAGTGGTTGCGGGTTCTTTGCCCTCTCTATAGGCAGGTCGCTCAGAAGGAGAGTCAGTAGGGGGAGTTGAATTTGAGCCGACCACTATAGGAGAATCTTGAGTAGGACGGGGCCTCTTACGCCTTATCCTTAATGGTTCCTCCTCTTCAAAACCCTCGACGCCCGATTGTGTCACCTCTGTCCTAGACCCACTTGGTCGAGAAGCCCTCACCTCAGATAAATCTCTCCCCCTCTCTTGTCCAACACCTGTTTGGTTAACAGATGGCTTCCCCGCGTAATATATTTGGACAATGCCTCCCTTACAAGATTACAGTTGTCATGAATCAAGAAGGAAGGGTGGAACCAAACTGAGAACATCATACCTAAAAAAGAGGGGATGTCCACTTCCACAGGGCTTAGCCCAAACATGGAATATACCTCTTCATCAAACACACCATGGAGCATAAACTTTATCTTACCCACCAAGCAAGTTAAGATTAAGCAAGAAGTGTTATTTTGCATATACCCTAGTTCGGGGAGCGGTGGTAAGGCTATAGCTAGGCAGTGGGCCATACTGTATGCTTAGGAAGGCAGACAAAGAAGTAGTTATGCTTCCAGTCCTTCAGAGAGCAATCCAACTTCTCGAAGAAGTCCTCTAGATATCGAGCTCGAAAGGCAAAAAGCCCTAGGATAGATTGGTATGAGAAATAGAAGAAGTAAAAAAGATGAGGGGTCAATGATACTTTGAAGAGGTGGCATAAAATACGCATCCCACACAAAAGACAACAGGAGTTGGTGAATATTTGAGAAAGAGTGATGCCAAAATAGTGACTGATATCATCAAAGATAGGTAGGATCGGGAAGCGTAAGCTCGCCGCAACTTGATCTCTTAAAAAGGTATCGTAGCCCTCAGGGGGGAAGGTGAGGGCGTGCTTACGCACCCGGGGTCCGTACCTCTATCTAGTCAGGAATGAAATAAAAAAGTGAACTGGAGTTCATCCTGCCATAGCTGGGAGAAGATAAAAGCCTGATGAGTGTACCAAGGTTTGCCGGTATCCATTAGAGGTTGCATGGGTGTTGACGAGAAACAACTAGGAAGGTGACAACAAGGGGTAGGGAAAGCCACAGTCGGGGAGCAAAACGAGTAAGGAGTAGCTGAAGGAACAAAAACCCTTAAATAGATTGAGAGTCACAGTGGCGAGGAATAATCTGAAACCTATGTCTAGGGATTTGCGAGTTCCTCTTAGTATCCTAAACATCAAATAATAAAGGCGGGAAAGTCGGAGGCGGGCAGCAGAAAATGGGATAAAAATAACGATGTTGCACACAACCCGATGCAACTCGGTATCATGACAGCTGTAAACATTACATGTGCCACACGAGGGATGCAAGAGACAAAATAACCCTACCTGGACGAATCGCTTGGCCAGAAGAAGATAGTCGAAGCAATATGGATAATTGGAAGTATAGAGAAGCTAAGGTTCATAACACATGTCACATGTAAATAGAAAGATACAGAGCAATTAAGTTCTTGGAGAGGCCCTGAAGGGGGACCTCGAATGTCCACAGATCGCAAAGTGAGTTATAGGAAGGGCTCGAATACATCATCGAGCAGTTCCAAGATGATCCTCCGCCAATCGAGGAAATCCTTTGCAGGAGGTTGAGGTAACAAGCTCACCTCTTCAATCCGTTGGTCGAATACATCATCGACCAGCAACATGCGGTTGAGGTGGAGAACGTATTATTCACTAAAAGTAGTTGAAGCAAGATAAGTCTGCTTTGCCGACTCTAGTAGTTCACTTTCTCCCTCCCGATATGTTGCCAGCTCCTTCTGGGAGTTGGACAGTTCACCGCGCAACTCATCAATTTGGTGTTCAAAGGTGGCCGATGCTGCCTGAAGATCAACTCGTAAACAGGCATTCTCCTCTTGGCAGGTCTTGCAGGTCCTCTTTGGCTTTCAGGGTAGCCACTCTTTCTTCTAGTTCTGACCTATGGGATAGTTCCGCTTGAGTAAGTTGGGCGGCCAAACCTTGAACTTCATCAGCCCAATGCTCTACCTTTGCCTCCCAATCAATAATTTTCTCTTTCTCCAAGCGGACTTGGAGCTCACTGGATTCCAGGGCGAAGGTTAGCCAAGCTATTTCAACTTGGAGCTCCAGCTTGTCGTACCTTGACCCCTCCACTGAATCGGAAGTCGCAGCAATTGAGGGGGAGCGCAAGGTGCCAGGGGCAAGGTCCATCTCTACCGACCCCAGTAGCCTGGCTCACAGGTCTTGAATGATGCGTTATTGTTCCACCACCACTGGGATAGGCCCACCCCAACCGCCCAAGACTACGAGAGGTAGTATTAGTGAGAAGAACCTAGGCAGGATACTAATGTGTCAAGAAGAAACTCACTTCGGTTTGGATTTGGCTGTAGTGGTCAGCCAGATTCATCATCAGACCAGATGCCAAATGAGCCCTAGCGGACTCCCATATCCCAGCGAGGGAGCCTCTCAAGGTCACCCTCTCCCCGATAGAAGAAGGTCCTTGTGAATCCCTCACCAGTTACACGGAAGACATATCGAGGGAGGTCGTCAACAAGACGCCAGAGGTAGCAGTAGCAGTGCCGTGAATGGGTGAACTGACTGGTGCTAGGGAAGCATTGCGTGGAGAGGTAGTGAGATCACAGTCGAGGGGTTCAGACTCAGGGTCAGGATGAGAAAGTGTCAAGGGGGTCCACTCAGAGGGTGGACTCTGTGATTCCCCTTGCGGAGTATAGCTTTAGTAGGCAGGCGCGGAAGACACATTCTTAAGAGGCCAGTCGGAGTTCCTGGGGTGCTCTTTGCCTTTATCCCCCACCCAAGGGATCGGCTCGGATGATGAAGGAGGCGATCGAGCAGGAGGAAGCGATTGTCCTTGCTCGCTAACAGCGGCTAGAGGGCTAGGATTCCTAGT
>JBAMIB010000018.1:4785163-4795280 GCA_037177415.1 Kaempferia rotunda
TATATTTTGATCAATAATATTCTGTCATTTCTTTTCCTTAAAATAATGAATTTTTAGATATCTATTGTCTAGTATACTACGAAGTTAACAAGTTTTTAGAATATTTTTTTCAATGTTTATATTCAAATCAAAGGATTCAATAGTTTTTGCTACGTAAGTTAGGTGCTTTGTTGACCTTTAAATTGGATCATCTTGTAAACTAAGGGAACACTCTTTTGGTTGAATGTGATTATTATTATTGTGATAATAGAAATTTTATATTCTTTTATATAAATATTATTGAGTACTATTGTATGAGAATGGTAGTTAAATTACTAGTTAATTTAAATTTGTACATATAATAATGTAATTTGACACGTTGAGGGTAAACGATTGAATATATATGCAAAATTAATAATCTATTTATATGTAAATAAGTTTTTTAGATATTTTTCTAATTATTAATCATGTATCATGAAATTTTAAGGGTTTTTGGTAGGATCGTAAGATTCTACGATCCGATCCCGACCGATATGATCCTGACCCAAATCGATTCTGCGTAGATTTGCAATTTTACAAACTATGATGAGTACTATAGTAAAATAAATTTTGAGGTTAAATAGATGACTTTGGCTGAGAATTAATTTTGACATGTGATTTTTATGGAATTACTTGACTTGAGGTTTTTCTTTGCTTGAGGATAGATTGACTAAATAAGAAGTGGATTAAGTAAATGGACCAAGAATTAAGCTTTAAATTATCTTGATTGGGAAGTGTGATCGCATATAATTTCTAGTTTTAAAATAGCTTTTGAAAGTATGTGTGATATTGGTGGAATGATTGATCATTGATAATTGTGGCAATGCTATTTTAACGCTGGGCATGACTTATTGGAGTTCTTCAATGTTATTGAAGGCAATCTTTATAATGATTTGGTGTTCAAGTGTGAAGAGAAGGTTTGATAATCTAGAAGCAGAAAAAATTGATCATATCATATGAAATTATGGTTTATGGTGTCAAGAGGATTTATTAGCTTGTATATCATTTAAGAGGTGATTAAGGTTGTAGATTAAGTCAAAAATAGCATGCAGTAATTTTGTTAGAAATTAGAGGTGTTACTAGTAAATTTTATCATATTAATGTAAGTTATTGTACAACTAGAAAAAAATGAGATTGTCCGTAGATATTGATTTAAGGTTATTTGTTTTAATCTTTTTGTATATGTTAACTATGATGGAAATAATTTTGAGGACAAATAGAGGGCATTGTCTTGGAAAATTAGTTGCATTTTGTGATTAGTTATATTGAGGTTGAGCTTGAGGATTGAATGATTAAACAAGAAATTGAAATAAGGAAAACAAATTAGGGATTAAGGTTTAATTTTTCTGGATATTGATTCTTAGGATTAATTGTCAGTCTTGTTGAATGATTGAAGAACTAGAATGAAATTAATCTTGAGGACAAATAGATTATTTTGTCTCTGAGAATTAATTATGACATGCCTTTGACTTGAGGTTTTGCTTGAGGATAGATTGACTAAATAAGAAGTTGGATTAAGAAAATGGATCAATAATTGAGGTTTAAATTATTTAATTGGGAAGTGCTAATTGCATGGTAAATTTGGAGTTTTAAAATGGCTTCTAAAAGTGTATGTGTTATATTGGTGGAATGATTGATCATTGATAGTCACATGATAATGTTATTTTGATGTTGCTGCTTACTTTTTGGATCTCTTCAATGTTGTCTTAGGAAATATTTATAATCATTGGGTGTTTAGGTGTGAAGAGGAGGTTTGATAATGTAGTAGTGGGGAAACTTGATCATGTGATATGAAATTCTGGTTTATGCTATCTTAAAGATTTATTAGCTTGTATTTCATTTAAGAGATGATTAAGGTTGTTGAGTAAGTACTGCCAACATGATTTTGGTAGAAATTAGAGGTATTATTGGCAAAATAATGTAAATTATTGTGGGGAGTTATCTAAACTAGAAAAAAAGATATCAGATTGTTCGTTTATACAAATTTCTAAGATTATTGTTTGAATTTATTTGAATGATTAACTATGTTGGAAATAATTTTGAGGACAAATAGAGGGCATTGTCTTGGAGAATTAATTGTCTTGAGGTTATGCTTGAGGATAGATTGATAAAACAAAAAATTGAGTTAAGAAAAATGGACCAGGGATTGAGGTTTAATTGTCAAAGTGTTTTTGAATTAGTAACTATAGTGAAATTAATTTGAGGGCAAATAAATGACTTTGCTTTGAGAATTAATTTTGACGTAATTGGTGAGTCAGTTGACATGAGGTTTTACTTGAGGATAGATTGACCAAATAAGAAGTTGGATAAAGAAAATGGATAAATGATTGAGGTTTAAATCATTTTAATTGGGAAGCGTAAATTGCATGGTAATTTTGAGTTTTAAAATGATTTTTGAAAGTATATGTGTGATATCAGTGGAATGATTGATCATTGATTATCATATGAAATATGTTATTTTGATGTTGATTTTGACTTATTGAACCTCTTCAATGTTGTCATAGGCAATCTTTATATTGATTGGGTGTTCAAGTATGAAGAGGAGGTTTGATATTGTAGAAGCAGGAAAATTCGATCGTGTTATATGAAATTTTGGTTTATGGTATCATGAGGATTTATTAGTTTGTACTCTAGTTAAGAGTTGATTAAGGTTGTAGTCTTGTAGAGTAAGTCAAAAATAGTATTAAGTTGATTTTGATAGAAATTATAGATATTACTAGTAAAATTTTTAGATTAATATAAATTATCGTGGAGTGTTATCTTAACCAGAAAAGCATGAGATTGTATGTGGATATTGACTTCTATGGTTAATTATTTTAATTATCCTGGATGATTATATATATATATATATATAATTATGATGAAATAGATGCCTTTGGCTTGGGGAATTGTTTGCAATTGTGACTTGAGGTTATATGTGAGGATAAAAGAAATGGATTAATAAGGTCGATCATGGATTGAGGTTTAAATTTGTTTAACTGGAAGTACGAATTGTGTGATAATTTTAAGTTTTAAAATGACCTATGGAATTTATGTTGGTGCAATCAACCTCCAGGGTTTTGATGTCTGTTTGACAATATGTTTAATGAAGTCTAGTAGGTCAAGGTTGACTGGATGACTAGCAAGGGTATCGAGTGACAAGTCCTAACTGCAGTTAAGCAAGGGAAGTTCTAACTGCGGTTAGGCAAGGGAAGTCCTAGTCGCGGCTAGGCAAGGAAAATCTTGGCATATCGTGGAAACCAGGTAGGAAGGATTCGGTAGGTCTGGAGGACTCGATATCGAATCCTTGGTGGGCCGATCCGATGTTGAGTTTTGGTGATGGTGAAAACCCTAGGGGAGGTAACCTTAGGTCTGGTGAGTGAAGCCAGATGCGGAAAACCCCAGGATGTAACCCTAGGTCTTGGTGAGTGAAACTAGTTGGGGAAAATCCTAGGGGGAGGTAACACTAAGTCCTGATGAGTGAAGCCAGGTGGTGAAACCCCTGGGGGAGATAACTTTAGGTAACGAGAAGTCTTGGAGGAGTGAACTCTAGATTGACCGGACCAACAAAACTTGGTAAACCTAAGTTTAGTTTTACTATAGTATTTTGCATTACTATTATTGTTGGCAATTTAGTATTATAGAAAAAGTCTCAGTGGATTAGGCGATCAAACACTAAACAGTAAGGTCCAAATAGGTCTAGAAGACCCGATATTTGGTAGGTAAGTTGAGGTAAGTTACTAGAGGTAGTAAAGTGAGGTCATGTCCCATCTGGGACAACTATATGTACTGATCCAACTAAGAAACCAACAAAGGTTTCTAAGTTAAGATCAAGACAGACCTTACCGTCTTCATATCGCATATTATCTGTTCTAACTCTGTTTTACAAGGTAATTTTTTTTTTTGTGTACTAATACTGTTTTGCAGAAATTGGTGTTCCGTCGACGAAACAAGGATGTTCAATTGACGGAATGAATAAAGATCAGAGAATTAAGATTCAATCAGAGCGATTAAGTGAACTTCCAGTTCTGTCGACGGATCAAGAGGATCAGTCGATGGATCAGCTTATTTATAGAATTGATTGAGATTCAAATCGGAGCAGAGAAGGTAAAAGTTGTTCAGTCGATGGAACAGAGTTGATCAGTCGACGGAACAACGAGATTTTCGGGATCAGATGGATCAGATCTTAGCAAACAAGGAAGGAGATGAGGTTCAATCGATGGATCGGTTCAGTCGATGCAATGACTTTTCAATCGACGGAACGAAAGCTATAAAAGAAGTCCTCGAGCTCTGAGTCGAAACAACTTTCCGACCTTTGATTTTGTACTATGCTATTGTGTTGGTGCGAGCTGCAACTACTGCGATGCTGTGAAGTCTTCGATCACTGCACTTCTTCTAATACTTATCGGTTGTAGATACATTTTATTACTTGCACTATGTATTCAACTTGTAATATCATTTCATCATATAGTGAATTGCCCAACGAGTACGATTGATGATTGTGGTCCTTGGAGCAGGAGTCATCGAAGACTCTGAACTAAGTAAAACTCTTTTGTGTTTTGTTGTTATCTTTCCGCTGCGACTGCGTACTTTGCTTTAAATTAAAGAAAAGAAAATTTTAAAAACATCGAGATTCACCCCCCTTTCTTGATCTACCTCGATCCAACAATTTGGAATTATGTGACATTGGTGGAATAACTAATCTTTGATAGTTGTATGATAAAGTTATCTTGGGTTTGTCTTGACTCAGTGGACCCTACGATGAACCTTAATTACCTTGTTGTATTATTATTTTTATGCCTTCTTTGTTTATCGTATCTTTGATCTTCAATCATTTGCATGCATGTGAGATCTGTGATGTACATTTATGCAACTATATAGTGGTATTATGTTATAACCTAAATCATACTTAACTTTGTGTTGCTATTCCTAAAGGATATTATGTAGAGCAATATAATGTTTTATATGATTGGTTTCATATGATATCATTATGTGATTTAGCACTCGGTAATGTAGGCTTATTAAATTGTTATTGAATGAATTTTATGATGGTAGTTATTTATTGCTGATAGAGTTGGTTCACATCTATGAGGGTAGGTAGTTAAACTTCTTATCCTAGGGTAGATCATGGTGAATAGGCATTCTATCATATTAGGGTGATCCACTTTCATAAGAGACTTTTAGTGGATGATTCTGGCAATTGTGGATGAGGCCTTTAATGAATGATGATTTTATTGTGAACAGGAATCCTAGCCTATTAGGGTGATTTTTGAACCATTTTAATCTTTTCACCTCGGTTGTGAACTAGCCACACCAGTGAGAATGATGTTCTGGTTGCAACATGATCAAATTACTTTTGATAGTCATACACGTTCTATAGTGTATCTCTATTGCAAAGTCAGATATCTCTTCTACTGTGAATATGATTAGTTGATTGTTTAGGTGTTTATGTTATGACCATTAAGCTACATTCTTGATCAGTTATAGCAATGTTAATAACAAAAAAGCTAGGCTTATTGGATTGATGCCCAAAGTTTAATTCAGAATGGTAAGCAATGAAATTGTCATTGAGTTTCTAGATCTGGCTATAAAGAACCTAAGTTGTGTTGGCCCTGAAGCCCATTTAATTTGATAAGCAATGAAACCTCAACTGAATCCATCAAAATTTCATTTTTTTTTAGTTCAATGTGTGGATGTGTGTAGAGAACCAATGCAAGCAATCCAATAATTATTGTCTTAGGGAGTTAGTACTCTATGGTACTGGAAGGATGAATAAATCACTCTTAATGAACCTAAGACAAAATGCCAAAATGCAAAGGCTTTATTCTGAACCTGTATGAAAGGATATGAACAAAATGTCGATAATAGTGACAAGTAACATATTACAAAAGTCGTAGGACATCCTTTGTGTCAGTTGCCCTTTGGTTAGATATATGGAATAGCTTGGTCATGGCTTGTTCACTTCAAGTCGCATAGCATCTGCCACAAGCACCCTCCATCACTTCAACCTTGGCTTATCTCCATCCAATCAGCCTCAATAAAAGTGATTATATGCTTTGTGATTGACGATTGCTACGAATCACCAATCTTTCTGATCTGACTGAAACTAGTTTTCAACAGTATTCATTTATTATTATCTTAACTTCTATTTTGAAGGTAAAGGTAAATTTGTCTTCCACACAGTATGCTTGGCCTTGAATAAAATTTATTTTTGTTTATATTAGTTCATTCTTTAAAGTAGATTTTATTCATCTTTAAGAACTGAATTACATCTTGTTGCCTTTTTCTCCTTTGTACAGGTTCTAATAGTACAGAGGGATATATTCTCGCTCTATCCATGGGGCTTACTTCCATTTTCAAGTACATAATAGAACTTGCTTTTGCTAACTGTTCTTTTGGTGACTAGTTTATCTTGTTTTTTATTATGTCCTTTGTCCTTTTTTCTATTTTTCTTTGTCCTGTTGAGGAAGTAATAACTACTTGTTAATGTAGGTCTTTTCTTGATACACAGTACTCTTTCCGTCTAATGAAATTGAAGTTGATGCTAAGATCAAGCATAATGACCATAATCTACCACAAGGTAATACAATGCTTTTCTGTACATTTAGAAAGATTGGAATATTACCTTTCAAGTTTCATTTACTATTACCGCAACAAATTATTGAGAAATAGCTTCTGATGTATGGAACTAGGAACACTATTGGTTAGGTTTAATTGTCCTCTCTTACAGAAAATTTAGTCTTCCACAGGGAAAGTCTGTTATCAATATGTTTAAACTTTGAGACTGTCCTCATCTGGTAGGTTATCCAACCTGTTGAAAATGGTTGGCCTGGCTGGTCAGCGGTGTTAATCTGCATTTTCTGTTTGTACCAGTCAGTCACTCTGCCCAAGTGTTAAATTAGAATTCAAAACTCCTATACAAATTGTTTTCTTCAATGCTATAGCAAAATTATGGATTTTGATAAGTGAAATAAGGGAGGGTCCATTTAAATATTCTTGTTAGCTCAATCATTTATATAATTTGTAATTTGTATGATTTGCTACCGGGCAATAAATTATCTTGGATCTTACTAAACATATGTTTTTTGTTTATAGTGCCTAAATATTAGTCTGGCTGAGCGCTCAACATTTTCTGATGGTGAAATTCAAACATTCATGTCTGTTGATGCAGACAGGACTGTCAACTTATGTAATAGCATTCATGATGCATGGAGGTACATTATTTTAATGAAATTTATAACTCTTTTCTGGCTTTTTCAATGGGAACTTTGTGTGCTTGTATTACTGTTGTTTTTTTTATTGTATCAACCTTTTATTATTTTTTTCTTTTTATGCTATCATAAGTTTTCAGATATGCATTACAAATTACTTGACACAACCTGTTTAATTGTGAGATTTTGGTCAAATTTTTCTTAGTTCACAAGATTAGTTGATTTGTGTATGACCTTTTGCAGAAATTGTGGATATATGCAGGGCTAGTTGAAATCTTATTCCAAGCTAGGTTTTGGTCCCTGCGAACAAGATGTTTCAGTGTTGAAAATTTTCAAATCTCCGAAATCTTAAAATCTCCCAAATCCCAACTCAAATTGAACTGAAAATTTGTTTTTATTCTTTCAATTGTTTTGGGTCTGGCTGTCTGGGTTCGGACATGGGATATTTTTATAACTCAGATCAAACTAGGTTGGATTGGGTTTTTCTAGGTAACTGTGACCTGATGTGACCCGACCTGACCATCAGGGGATAGGACTGTTGTTCCTTCAAAATGTATGATTATGTATATCCTGCTACTTGAACAGTTAATTAAAACTACCATTTGCAATCTTGCCATTGCCCAGTTCTTTTTATGTTTTCTTTTGCAATTGCAGCTTGCCTTTGCAGATTGGTGTGGCTCTGTATCTTTTGTACACGCAGGTCAGTTTTGCATTCATATCTGGAGTCACGATAACTGTGTTGCTTATACCAGGTAGGCAGTCACACGTGTTGCAAAATTAGTATGTTACTATTGATATTAAGGAAGTTGAGAATCAAAGTATTTTTGTCTTTGTGAACTGTAGACTTCACTTTTCCTTTTTTGTCAAGTTGATCACTGAAAGTAATACCAACACATGGTTACCAACAACATATATGAATTCCTTTTGCTCAAAAAAGGAAGCAGAAGAATTTTTTTTTATGGCTGTGTATGATATTTCTATTATTATTGATGTTATAATTTCCTCTGCAGTGAATAAATGGATTTCTAAGCTGATAGCAAGTGCGACGGAGGATATGATGAAACAGAAGGATGAGAGGTAGGTTGGCAGCGTTGTATCATTAAAATGGTAGAAATTATTTGAGTCAAGCTTAGAAGCTCCAAATTACTGGAATTTTCAAGCCTCCTCATCACACAGCTGTGATTTTTTTTTCCTTGCTAATAAGAGTGCCCAATTGCTTCATTCTAAACCCAAGTAAACTTATCTCTTTATAATAGAAGTTGAATAGAGCGCTATAACACTACAAGCCTAACTAAAATCTAACCAAAATTATCAATTTAGTTTAGTTAAATTGAATTTGCACCCAAACACCATTAATTTATTAATTGTAACATAATGTGGCAACTTTCATGTGATCAAAAAATTATAAAAATAGATGATATTCAATAAACGTTTTCATCCCCTGGATTCTGGCAAATTTAATAAATGCTCAATCACTCAAAATAAATCTCCATCACATTTAAGTTAATTTAAATACAAGAACATTGGTGCTTCGAGTTCAATTTTTATTTGCAACTAATTGGATCATTGTTGAACCAAGATATATTCTGCTTCTATAAATTTGAAGCATGTACCAAACTGAAAGTTGAATGGGTTCAGTTAACAGTACCGGAGCAAAATTGATTTTCCACTCAACTTAGTACCTCTAGCAGCATGCAGCTAACATTGCCCCTATCTTAACTTAGTGATAATGTATAACTCTTAAGGTGCATTTTTATGCAGCAAGTATTAACTTATAGAAGAGGGAAGAAATTGACAAAAGTTTTTTAAAAGTGTTTCTTCTACTTAAAGTTAAAATCATCACCATACAATTCAGAGCTTTCCTAGATAGTAGGGTATGAAAAAGTTGGTCTAGTTTCACATAGTTCTGATCTTTAAAATGTTTATATGAATGAAAGTTTGCTCCATATAGTCATGAACTCAGGATTGCCGTAATCAGGATCCTGCCTAGGAATGGTGAGCTTTTATAGAATTATATTATATGTTCATATAATATCCAATTCTGGACTTGAATTGTCATGCCAATTTCTTAATGCGTTAAAATTACTCAAATGGGTCTTATAATTGACCACATATAAACTTTATTGGTTAAATTTCTTTGTTACTCGAATTTACAATTATTCATCACAAATGGATATATGCATATGACCTAAGTACATTGTCAAGTGGGAACATTAGTTCAAGGGAGCTAAACTGTCCGACATCCAAGTCTTGACACAGTGAGTGGTTTATAAGGGCAGGTTTTCATGCCTCTTCAAAATGACATGAAAGAGCATATCCACCTAATACCTCCCACCACATGGAAGTATCTCCTTTAAAGTACCACACCAATTGGAGAGAGTTGACTAACCATAAATGGATCTCAGTGTTCGTCAAGAATAGGTGGGTTCTCATTTGGCTTCCACCTAAATTTTGGTTGATAATTATGTGTCCATTCTTGATGGGATTACCCCTTACGATGACACTTTTATTGTTTTATGGAGCCAAGAAGGAATCGTGTAACTAGATAAAAGTTACCTCCATTAATGAAGATCAATGGTAGGGTAATCTATGTGCACATTTAATGGAGGGGACCTCCTTCCTATGGAGCATGGACGAACAATCACGAGCATTCCCTCCCCATACCTTGACTATTTGCACTAATGGCTAGTAGCCACTCGCGATTTACCTCCTCCGTGTTGGCCCAAGGACGGATTGGCGAGAGTGTGAGGGGCAAGTGAATCGCCTTTTGCCACGTGGACGAACAATCACGCGAGGTTATGAGGTCGAAACTCGACGCGTCTGAGCATGCCCTCCCCATGCCTTGACCATTTACACTAATGGCTAGTAGCCATCTGTGATTTACCTCCTTCGTGTTGGCTCAGTGATGG
>JBAMIB010000018.1:4887547-4905936 GCA_037177415.1 Kaempferia rotunda
AAATAAATTTTATTTAAAATGTAAAATATATATATATATATATATATATATTAATGAACTAAATTTATTAAGGATTGAAAAGTCTATTCAAATTAGTTGTGTAAATTAATTAATTAAAATTTTAATTAAAACCTAACGTTTTTCACCATAACTGTGCCGATCTTTTTATCCTCATTCTTCACCTGCGCCGATGCTCTCATGCTCCCTCACCAGCGCATCCCTGTCTCCATCATTCCCGCTTCCCGCCTTCCAGCAGCTAGTCGAAGCCTTCCAGCAATCAGAGAACAGCCTCTGCTGGCCGTCGGAGAAAATTACTGCTGCGAGAAATTAGCCCAAGTTCGCACGTCCCGCCACTGGCTGCGCCGCCTCCGCTGCCGCTGCCAACAGACCCAAGGATGGCTATACGTGGTTCTGCTGACAAGGAAGCTGTCCATCGGAAGGAGAATCTATAAATCTGCCAATCCCGCCAATTTTATACGATTCCATCAATTTTATTCTGACTCCGCTACAACAGCACAAAACCGATCCGGATCGATTCCCTACCAATCCGGATTGCGATTTTACAAACTTGGCACCTTAAAAATAAAAAACACACAACTCAAAGAAAGGCATCCGACTGATAACCAAAGGCAAAATTTCCAAAGCTTTACCTAACAAACGCATATAAAAGCATTGAATTGAACTGGTAAATAAATAACAAAAGAAGTAGAAATATTTCTCAAAAGGAAGCATTATTTAATCAGACAGAATCTATATCACTAAATCCTAGCTAAACATCATAACCATGACGCGAAAGGATCTAAAATAAATTGGATAATCAAGAACAGAATTATGTTTATTTCAGAATCTATTAAGTGCGCCATGAACCATCAACTGAAAGAAAGAACAAAAAAAGAGGCAGTGGACTAACTAAACAAGTGCAGCAAATTTTGTAGGCCAAGATTCCCACTACATTTCCTGCACCAAATGAGATTGCTCTCTCAGGTACAGTTGTTACTCTTCGGCAACGTTAACTAGCTCGTACTCGATCAAAGACAGATTGTTATCTTCTTTCACGGTGAAATTAGCAGGATTGGTCACCTCAATGCGCCCCCATTTGTCGACGGCCAATCTCATTGAGCCCTTAAACATATCGATCTTGGCGTTCCGGAGAATGACGGTGTTGTCTGGTTTCATCAAATCAACTGCAGCAGAAGGGGAAAATATTCAATTCTTAAAAAATTCTCTTCACGTATAGCAAAATCACATATTTGACTCAGAAGAAAATCTTCACTAAGTTGGAAACAAGTGGTCAGTAAAATGTGTCCTAGCACCGAGAACATTTTAATGGCCAGTGAAGGATTCAATATGTTAAGCAACATCGAGTAAAATTAAACTGGCCACGAGAAGTAAATGAATATGCTGGAAACCGAGTGAAGCTTTTACTTGGGAGACCGCAAATAATTAAGGTGGGTCATTCAACAGGCAAAACATGTATGTTAAAAGGAAGATACTCAGCATGTGTACGAAGGATGTAGAAAGAAAGAAACTAATACAAATTGATGGAGTGCCAAGAAAAATAAAATTAGGTTTTTAATACATTCTTGAAACAAAAGAAATTGTGGGAGAAAGCTAAAATGTTGATCATTTTACTCCAGCAACAGGTGTGGAGAGAAAGCAAAAATATTACCATTTCTGAGAAGATAAATATGCTGGATGTACACAAAACAAATACAAGATGAGAGAAATTTTATCCCCAAATGAATCTAATCCCATCTTTGAATAATATGCAAGACTATATCACTAGTTGGTGAGAAGCAGCATTCCATTTATTCAATATATGATGATATAATTATACACTATTTTGTAAGAGTGATGATGAAAAGAAACATACTCAAAGAATGTTTATCTCAAAGGAAATTAAGATGTTGACATAATAATATATGACTATGTATCAGAAAAATAATCAGAGTGGATCAAGAAATAATCCAAGTGAATTTAATGAGTGTAGGAGATAATTACTTTCCCTCAATCTCTATCCAGTCCACTACAAATTCCTTATAGGTGTACACTGGATTTTCCTGATCCATAGCCATATATTACTATCATAGAAATAGGTATACACATTAACTTTCAAGGGTGGCATGCATGTACCATTCATTTGATAAACTTTTACTCAGATAAAAAACAATAAATGTTAACTAGGGATGCTAAGCAACCCTTTATTGACAGGATAATGGAATCTTCTGTACTGTAATTTGTATTTCCATGCGGCCAGAGTAAACGCTATGATGTGACAAGTCACCACGAGATGCCAATCAAACTGCAATGTTACGCATGTCTATCCTACACAATCTTCCATCGAGAGTTGGTATTAAACATTTTCAATAGTTTGATAAAGGATAAACGTTGTTGATAAAAAAATATAAGATCTAAACGTCCCCTCTTAATGAGTTATTGGCATTTTTAGCTGACCCAAATAACTGGTATCTATCTCTTGCCATTAGCTTTGTTCAAGTTGCACTTTATTGAGTTACTCAACAAAGGCATGGAACTGAAAAAAAAAATGAAAACCTACAATCGGATGATGGAAAGCAACCCCCTTTCCTCCATTTTCATCAGATTTATTCAGTATATCCAAAGGCTATCGGCTGTGTTTTCTCATCATTAATTTTACACTCGTTACGGGCTCAAATAAGCCCCGAGTTCAAGTTTCCATATGCGCAAGATGGAACCTTTTTCAATTTCAAGCCTGAAATTATTAATAAACCAATCAATTACACTACTCGACACAGTGGAATCCATGAGAGCATGGCCAAGTTTTGCATCTCAATCAGGCTTCTTCCAAGAACAGTTAAATGAAGAATTTTCTTTTAGAGGAAAAAAGGGTCGAACTTCATCAAAATTGACATATATCACACGGTCATCCGCGGAAGCGATAGGGTATTGGCAACACACGAATCAAATCAGAGAGTCTGGAAAGCGAAAAGAACGCACCTTGTTCATTGCGAGCCGTGAAGACGATGGTCCCGGTCTCGTCGCCGATGAGGCACTCGGCGATCCTGGTGGGACGCAGTTGACTAGCGACGGCGGCGCGGCCCTTGTGGACAACGGTGTCGGATTTCAGCACCTTGACCGTGAGGGTATGGCCGCCCGTCCCGGGCTTCAGCTGATCCACCTTCGTGAACACCGGCTTCCTCTTCGCGCCTCCCGCTCCCCCTTGCTGCTGCGTCGCCATGGCCACCAAAAAAACCTAACCCTAGACCACTACCAAATCCTCTGCGATTCGTTCGTCCCGATCAATCATCGATGTGACAAACGCCATTGCGATTAATCATTGCACATGACTCTTGAGTGGGCCCTTAGAACTCAAAGCCCACAACGGGCCACCAAGTAAGCCCAATAACTTCCTTCTCACTAGCACCATAATTGTAGGATTAAATTTTCATTCTAATATGTTTTTATTAGATTATTTTTTTTATTTTATTCGATTTGATTTTACATTTCTTAATTATAAATAATTGTCTAATTAGAATATATTTAAAGTAATAATTAATATAGTTCTTTCAGAAAGGAAAATCATATGAAGATTTGAAGGCATTTACTGCCCGTAGCCTTGTCGGCTATACAGCTCAATGTGGATATTGGAACAGATAAAAATTGTTTTGAAAAAAAATTTAATGATTAACAATAGAATTAGATCTTAAGATCCGAAACAATGTGTGAATGATAATTCAGTTTGTAATAAAAAAAATATTTTGGAAAATGTTGAACAGACGAGCGAGGACACTCGGATGTTGAATGATCTCATTTGTAGGCAACAATCTGGCACACTTTGGATCCTTCATGGCAAGGTTTTCTTTCAGCTAGTTGGGTGGGTTCGTCCATTTCTTCAGAGCTCAGCTCCAATCTTTATCATCACAGATAGATAAGTTGGGGCGAGGAGAAAAATCAATAGATGAAGCATCGACCTACACAGAATTCCATTGGTACACAGATGCAAGTATACTAAAAACAAAACTTGGAAGTCATGATATAAAAGCAGGTATTCAAATAGGTTAATATTTACCTTAAAAATCTTTCTTGCCGACGCTAAATTTTGCTATAAAAAACCCAATTGTATCGAGCGGCGATGATGGATCGAACCTCTGAACAAGTTCAGCTTCAATTTCTGTTAGCCAATCCCTGCAAGAATAAACATATAATTCAAAAGCTAATCAGAAACTGCCAAATGGGATGCTGAAGTAGTAGTCTAGGACTCATTCTCCTGCACAAAGTTAGGGCTAGGGGTTTGAATAGATACTGGTATAACTTATTCTCCCTCAAACACACTGCGAGCGAAGGAAGGTTAAAAAACGGTCAATGTATCAGAATATAACCCAAGCACCATAATCCAAGATTCGAAATAAAATACTCGTAGAGACAACAACAATTTTATAGAGTCAATATCAACTGAATTACTCAAAAACATTATAATCCCAATATCCACTTACCAAACTAAAAGATATTAAAATTTTCATCTAAAATAGAATGATTACCAAAAATCGATTTGTTAAATCAATGTTTTTCCCTTGTTTGCGTCATGATGTCTACAAATTTGAAATTTCGTTACAGCACAAGAGACAGAGACATACTTCTGCCTCAGTAGTAAGGATGATGGTGCAAGCAAAAGAACCATAATATAAACGATGGCTCTCTCACAGGTCACTTAATTGTACATCAAAAAACAAATAACTTGCAGGTGTGCCCAAGAGTTAGTACAGCTATGTAACAAAACAATATTATTTGTACAATTGTGAAACCATAGAAGAGAACAGAAAGGAACTTACTCTGCATATTTTCCCCCCAATGTTTTGTAACTGCCAACTATTCCGTTTCCTCCAATTTTTGGGTGCTGCAAATTGTCAAGAGAATCAATTAAGCAAAACGCAATGCATGACTTCGCTGACACAAACACAGAATTGTCAAATTAATCATACTATCCAAGGACCAAGATGACAAGCCTTGATTTCACAAGAAAGCAAAAATTGGACACAAAAACCTACTTGAGCATGCTAAAAGGAGTAGGCTACGAAATTAAGCTTACTTGTGATACAAGAGATAGACACTTGTACTTATCTAGAGCATACCGTACCAAAGCCTCATTCTCCCCTGGGTTTATTGTACACCTAGAAGGAAAGTTAATGTCACTGACAGAATAAGAATTTTCTTATTGCATCAAAATCAATAGCAGCACCTAATATATATATAATAATTCAAATAATTAATTTGTAAAATAAAAAGATACGCTTAAAGTTTTTTTAAAATATGAACTACATACTGTGTCTCTATTTATATACCCTTTATCCATGAGATTGTTAAGAAAAACTGATTGCCAAATTGAATCCTTACAATCAAATTGCACATAAAAAGTTGGGAAGGTACACACTCAAAGAAAGACGTATCAATCAAAAGCATTTAATTAGTTTCAATAATTAATAATAAGCATTGACTCAGTATGTGTTGAGATTAATGGTCATAAATTGTAATTTGTTTTTATATAAATAGTTGAATGGGATTAATTGGGGTTTCGAATTCTAAATTTTAAATGGTTTGTGAAAATTAATAGATAGGATTTGTAGCTTTTTTTTTTCAAGAATTGACCTTAACATATTGAGAGAGTATTATGGCATGATTAATGTTGCTTGACAAAGATTATTATTTTTGTATTTTACCATATTCTGAAATGAGAAATACATGAATATTGAATATATATATGGTTATAAATTGACATCATTGGAAATAGTTAATAACTTTTAACTATACAAAAATGACAAATAAATAAACAAGAAAAAATAATTCATAATCTCAAGCATATAATCTTGCACATAAATTTATGTTTCTAGATTAAAGGAGTATGTGAGAGGAAACCTGGCTTAAAAGCAATAAAAAACAATGCCACAGCATGTCGGACAGGCCTATACTATTCAAGTGCCTAAAGTAATATTGTAGCACATGCTTAGCATTGCCTTATGATGCCTATATTCTTTACCACAGAATCAAAGGCATGCCCACCACACACTACAACAAAATAACTAAATAAAGATATTGAAATGTTAACGTGACACTGAGAGATGCTCCTTGCATGAATGAACCATTGATTGATTCCAACAGAAAATATTGGAAATGGCAATAAGGTCCAAGTTAACCAAGAAAGTTATTTGCACTCTTGCAGTACATGATAAGTTGTTCATCTCTAAACTGGGATGTAATGTTTTTTCATGTAGCTTGCAGAAGAGCCAAAACAAATTATGAACGTTCTTCAGAAAAATCAAAACCAATTATGTAGTTCTTCAACTGACTACATGCTTACAACCAATAAAAGGTTATAAAGTTGTTGCAAGTTGCAATGGCCATATATGCTAAGCTGCAGACAACGAATCTTGTTGTCAACATTTTTTTTCAAATATTTCAGAAACACTGAATCACAGAATTTGAATTTAGATTTCTGTATGTTTTCCAAACACGGTTATGGGAAGGGAGTATGACTTTCCTAACATAGTTTAGCAATTAGCAATGTTTCATGGCCAAATGAGCCACCAGCTATTATATAGAGATTATATGATATCCACTTGATAACCAAAACACGAACTTAAAATTCTGCTCCACTGTAGATCCTTGAGGCTTCTTAGCATATTGTGCATAAGGAATATCAATCATGACACGTAGTTTAACATTATAAAAAAATGCTTAGTCACTCCTGGACGAACAAGTTATTATTTGGTTAATGAAATATTATTGCAATAAAAAAATTAACAAACTACAGAATATACTGAGAAAAAGCACCCACGTAGAGTAAACAATCACTCCTCCTGGACGAACAAGTCGGATAGCTTGGTCAAACATTCTCCTTTGATACTTTCCATGCTTTATCAGAGATTCCATTGTTTCCTGCTAAATGCATTATGTTAGAATTTGCTCTAAAAAATTTAAATGTAACTATCTGCGATAATAAGACACTACTAGTCATCACATAAATTGCTTGTAAGCATGTATAGGAAAAAAGTTGATGAATGCAAGCTTAATTAAATTTACCAAACATTTGTATTTTATAACTTTAATCAATACAATCATCAATGATTTAATCATGCATACTTAGAGATAGTTGTAACGAAGCTTTAAACAATACAATCTAGAATCAAACTTAATTTTACATTTAAAAATTTAAAAGCTTTAGTTCTTTTAGTGGACTTTTTGATGCTATATATATTCAATTAAGAAACAACCAAAAAATATACATAGAGTAATAATTCAAATAATTAATTTGTAAAATAAAAAGACACGCTTAAATTTTTTTAAAATATGAACTACATACTGTGTCTCTCTATTTATATACCCTTTATCTATGAGATTGTTAAGAAAAACTGATAGTCAAATTGAATCCTTACAATCAAATTGCACATAAAAAATTGGGAACGTACACACTCAAAGAAAAATGTATCAATCAAAAGCATTTAATTAGTTTCAATAATTAATAATAAGCATTGACTCAGTGTGTGTTGAGATTAATGGTCATAAATTGTAATTTGTTTTTATATAAATAGTTGAATGGGATTAATTTGGGATTCGAATTCTAAATTTTAAATGGTTTGTGAAAATTAATAGATAGGATATGTTACTTTTTTTTTCAAAATTGACCTTAGCATATTGAGAGATTATAATGCATGATTAATGTTACTTAACAAAGATTATTATTTTCTATTTGACCATAGTCTGAAATGATAAATACATGATTATTGAATATATATATATATATGGTTATAAATTGGTACATGCCTTATTACAATTTTCGAGCAATGGAGATGTCTAATAACATTAAAATCTCAAAAGAGTTAAATTAATACTAACATGTCACTGGTATGACATGTGAGAACGTTATGAGTGGGATTTGTGTCAACAAAAATCATAAGCGTTCTATAAAAGCTTAGGTGACAACAGAAGAGGGAGAGGGAGATGGTGAGGGTAGTCTTTCAGGCATTCATATTTCTGTGTGCATGTGAAAAAAAATAGATTAAAGGCATTAGTTAAAAAATGACAATACTAGAATGCAACTTGTATTCTGCTGTACAAACTACAAAGTTGCTTCACTAAGCAAATATCTAAATATTAAAGATACAGTCATAGTTACAACAACCAGATATTAAAATTAAGATATATGACAATAGGGCAATATTAGACTTGCCTCTACACTGAGATGTCCACAATCTGCTTAAAACTTGACCCAGAGTTCAACTCATGTGACAGGAGACTCAAGTTTGGCTATACCAACATGTAGGCAACCATTTCCAACAGCTTGATTTGATACCAATTGTCACAACACGTATAAATGAAAAAATATAGCTAACTTGTTAGGCCCAACCATTAGCTCAAAATGGTTAACCTCAAGTTAATAGTACCTTGCTCATCTAAACATTAAATCTTATTTATTAGTTCACAATCAAGACTAAATTCGGGTGCCACAACAATGATATTCCACATGAAAATAAAGTAAATTGCATTTATCTACTTACAGTTATCTATCTTAACTCTAAAATTTCCACTTTGTACACTCTCTTAATCCTAGTTCTTGAGAATTTGCAGCGTGAAAAAATGAGGAACCTTCTGCTTGATTAACCAAAAATGTTTTACTTGGTGTCCAACTTAACATAACCTTTATGCGAACAATTCATGCCATTTAAATTTTCCACATGGGTCTAGAGTGAAGATTTTGAATTTGGAAGGTCATGGAATGGCCTAAAGTACCAAGGAAGATGAAATTTATCAGAGTGCAAGAAGCATGTCACTAAGGACTTTATAGTGAATATTACCTCACCAACAAACAAACGAGGTCTCAAACCAAGAGCAGAACATGGAGCATCAAGAAGAACACGGTCAAAACTGTTGGGCATAAAACCTTTTGATTTTTCGGCCCTACCACCAGTGCATTGATTTCTTCCTGGTCCATTTTTCATTCGAGAGCCATTATTCCTTCGGGTCCAATTTTCCCCATCTGCCTCTCCATTACTGACTAAAGAATATAATTGATTGGGTTAAGATGACATTCACAGAAAGTGAAAGTTATATGAACATGATCATAACACTACAAGTTCTGCAGTACAACCATACTACGACATTTGGTTAGAAAGCATATATTATTGCAACTCAATCCATGATAACCAAATATCGAACTGAATCCCTTATCTTTTCCAGCTAAATCTGTTATATTAATTTGCCTCCAACCATTTCATAAAATACTACTGGTTAATTTACTAGATGTCACCAGGCATACAGAAAAAAGCTGTGTTGATTTTTCCTCATTTTATACTTGTACTTCCCTATGTTTTTACACACAGCACTCTCTGTTATACAACGATTCAAATCACTAAGACAAACTTAATTGCATATAAATATAAATCAACAAACAATAGATAAATAGAACTGTAATGTGATTGGCTAGAGTACTTTAGTAGCCTTTGGTGTGCATGCTCTTGATTCCATTACCATGAATATTCAATGAGTTCTCTAAAATAATTTAAATCTAACTGCAATAAAAAACCCATGGATCAGAAGTAACTTGACTCCACATTAATAGGATTACAAAATCATTCAAGGAAATTGGAATTTCTAGAAAAAACAAGAAAATACTTTTTCTAATAATATCACATGGAAAAAAACTATATAAAAATGCCAATGCTGACTTTCAAGTGTTTCAAATGAAATTTATTAGACAGCCTAAATCTCTTAGATAATGTTCATCCTTCTTTAGAAAACCTGGATTCTTATGGCTTGTCAACTTGGGTGGATTATAATAGGGAAGATCTAAAGAGAGAAGGGGGATGGATAAGGATATAAGCACACAGATGACCTTTTTTGTTGTGCAACATCTCTCTGTTCATCATTTCATCCACCCAACTAAATGAGACATTATGAACCATTAAATTCGTTATGAGAATGCACCATAAGGTGCACAATTAGAAGAATTTTCTACAAGAATCCAGCAGGAGTGCCATTTTTCTTGAAATAACAAGTAAAATGTGTTTGTATCGTGTTAGTGTCTAGCATCACCAAGTCCTCAACCACAGAAATAGATGTGTCTCAAACAAATAATATAAAAACTCTTCAATCCAGTTGCATAGACCAAATAACTAAAAAATGGACAAGGACAAGCCCGTGGACATCCATAACTTCAGCTAAGAGTGTCCATAATGAAGGTTCAGCATAGAGAATAGACATGGACATAGGAACAAAAAAGATCTACTGAAATAATAAAAGAATTCCTCATCAATTTTTTGTTCAAGCTCATTTGGAAATCATCATCTAGGGGATTTATAGACATATATAAACATTTCAATTAGGTGTAAAGTTGACAATCATTCAATATGATCACCAATTAAGAAGCCCAAGAGGACATATAAATGCTGAGAAAGATATTTGATGACATGGAGGACCATGATTGTTGTTGTTGTGAGGCTCCTATTGTTTATCATTCCTGTTTCTTATTACAACTGTAATGTTGGTTGTCAAAATAAAGTTTAAATTATTATTTCATGCCATAGTTTCATTCTTTATGGTTACGGAACCATTCCATGCCGACACCCAACACACTTCATACTCAAGGGTAATAAGATCAACTTGAATGAGTTTTAATCATATAATCCACTTCCACTAAGCTCATTTACCCTTAAACATATGCTTATAGAAATTATAGAGTCAAATAAATTACAATTTCAGAGTAACCAGTAACAAAATATATGCTCAACTAATGATTATGCCCTCCTAGTATCAGAGCAACTGTGACACATCATATGGAACACTGATTCTTACAGCATCCCGTTAAGATTAATACAATAGTTTTTTAACACATAATAAATAATGCTCTATTAATCTTGCCACAACATTTAGCATTGATATTGATTTCCCTACATATTCATAAACATATCTTGATTGACACTATGAGCTGAACTTGAACTGCACAATTGAAGCTAAAATAGACAAAGGTACATGACGCATTTTGGTTTCCCAGATCCTAGCATCCTTCTTTGTTACTGCTAGTGCTCTAGATGATGCATTCCTGTTTCTACCTCCCCTCTCCTTTTAGTATTACATCTCCTCCATGTAACCATCAGGAGAAATTAATCAGTACAGTACTGTATGTCAGTGCTTCTCCCCTTTCCCTTCCCCTCCCCTCCCCTCCCCTCCCTTCTTTTTTTAGTATTTCATCTCCTCCTCATGGCTAACAAACAAAATTGAAGGATAGGTCATCAGAAGAAAACCTTCTTCTTTTAATCAATTTCTGATGGTATCGGCTGAGGAATGACTGGTCAATACTATGAAATTGTATCGCCGTGAATAGAATATCATTTGCTCATGCTGACATAGCATCAGTAGGGGCAGGTGACCAAAATAATACATGTTGGTTGTGCCAACCAATACGGATTGACACTTGAAACCCTGGTCAATAATAATTGGGAATTCAAGAATATTGTACTCCTTGGTATGTGAAGAACTGCAAGAATTTTTTTTTCTAAAAGAGTAATACAATACTAAGCACAGACCACTTATTTGAAACTACAATTTTGACAAATGGATGTTCCACTTGCAAGCACATGAGAAAACAAATGACAAGATATATTACAGGTTAGGAGTTACTACCTGTTAGTGATGGTGAATCATTGATGCTGCATGTTTCCACATCAATGCTGATCTTATCACCTCTAATAAAAGTAGATGAGCTTTGGTCTATTGCAGGAACTCCTGATTCTTCATTGTTCACATGTGTTGTGCAAGATATTGTTTCACTATTCAAAACAGATTTAAGTGCATCGAGCTTATAAGCCTTTATACATGATAAATCCATCTCGGCTGCCAGTTTCAAAATATCCATGACCTGAAAGTATTATACTTCTGAGTCAAGGTGAGGATGAATGAGTCAGTCACATAAATTTCCAATTTAGTGGTCACATTGATGGACAAAAAAATTATTAGCTAGATAACTAAATTTATATCATCACAATGGAAAAACAGGCAGAAAGAACTAGAGATATTAGATGAAATAATCGTCAAAGGAAAACATCAAATGCTAATGGCACAAATCAAACGAGATAAGAAAGAGGTTTCATCAAAATGGAGTACTAGGTTAAACAAACATTTGAACCAAAAAAATTTGAAGCACTTAAATCTTTCACAATATCACTGAAATTTAATGAGCTTGCCATGTCATTGTTTGAACAAAATCCAACATTTAGATGAATAACATTTTCAAAAATATATGAACAAAAGACTTCTGATCCATGTACTTGATTATTTATAGCTCCTACAATGGAATAGATACAATGTGATATCCCGAAGTAGCAGGAAACTACTTAGTTTCTTAATATTCAACTTTATGTAGCACAACAGATAATTATCTCTGAAGAATAACACAGGATGATAAATCCCTGTCACTGCAGGGTCTAGGATAATCCTCAACTAAATCCAGGATAATCCCATACCCTTAATGTAAACCTTAAGCATCTAAAATAAACATGATCAGGAGTTCAGTGACAGCTCTAAACAAAAATGTGACGAAATACTTTTAAGTTACCAATCAGCACCACGGCGTTAGGCTATCACTTGAGGCATCAATAACTGGTGTAACTTGCATAAGGTCAATCATACCCAACCACATGATGAAATCCAAGTACTCAAGGGCAAGAAAGTTGACCTTATTATGAGATCTATCAATTGCAGTAACCTCGCCTTTATTCCTCATAAGAATTGCAATGGCAGTTGTTTTCCCTCCAGGAGCAGCACACATGTCCAATATTCTTTCACCTTCTTGAGGATCTAAAGAACAGAAATATATCTTTGCAAAAATTAGTAACTAAAGAACTTGATAACTCACAGCATAAAAAACTACCTATAGCAGGTAAATGACGTTTATAACAGGAGAGTATGATTCCAGCAATAAAAGTTGGATACTTTAGTTTACTTCAATATCATTAGAAGCACCTTTAGTATCTGCATAAGGGATTTCCTTCCATAATCCATGAGGTCACAAACTAGAACTAGAGCAGGAAGAACAAAAGATACGACAAAGTTCTTTAATGCTAGTATCCTATAAATGAAATATCAAGCCATAAGTATTCCTTTTTGTTTCACAAAATCACAATGATCCAATGCGAATTCTAGGATTGATTACAAAAAATTATCATAAAAATGTAAATACTATAAACAATTGCAGCACTAAGGAAATAAGAGTATTACTCTGAAATCAAAGACAAGCAAAGAAAACAATAACAAGTAAATTTATTGATACCTAAAACACAAGCCGTAACAATGCTGGGCAAGTTTTGCAGAAATATTTCTCCTTCGAGTACATCTAGCCAGAGAAACAGCAGAAATTAAAGTCACAAAAAATATATGATTTGACAAACTCTGTTTGATAAGCCACTTTGAGTTGAAATTCAATATGCTAATAATTGGCATACGCAGACAGCAACAAGATTTCTAAAAGAGGTTAGATTAAGATGAGAAATATAATTGGTAGTACAACACTGAAGAAAAAAATTCATTCATATATGAGCATACTGTAAAATGATGGAAGCTCGTACACTCGGTTTGTCATCTCCACAGCAGTCCCATGTGACACACGGAACATAGAAGCCCTTGACAATGAAGCAATTCCTTGGCCAATATACAGGCCATTTCTTTCATGATACTGAGGATCTGCATTTTTTTATTGCATAAATATAGATTCACTCTGTTACATAAATGATGTCTTGAAGGAAACTAAAAATAAATTAAAATTAAAAGATACAAGATTAAAACAAAACAAGCAGAAAATTAATAAAACCATTAAAAAAAAAGAGGCAGACAAAAACTTCTTAGATAGGCATTCATGACAAGGTTCATATTGGCTTATGTCAAAAAGACTTCGTAAAATTATGCCACCACACTTAGCATACATCCATAGTAACCTCAAACAAATCAATATCAAAAATAAATTCATGGAAGGAAATATTCTTAGAGATTAAAATATTAAAATCATGCAAACAGAAGCTTGGAAGGAAATATTAGTAGAGGTTAAAATATTAAAATCATGCAGACAGAAGCAAATTAATGTTCTCACTACAGTTACTTTGTAACAGCACAGATAACAACAAAATAGTAAATTAATTCGGATAGGTAAATGTCAAGAAAGTTCCAGAGTGAAAATAACTACAAATTAACCACATGTACAAGCCTACCGCATCAACTGCAATGGATCATGATGAGAAAAGATTGAAGATGCATTGCTACAAATTAAGTAAACTCTCAAAAACAACGTGACATTTTGAATAACCTAATATAAGTTATATAGAAAATTCATGTTAAACTGGCATACTCAATTAGAAAACTCCTGGTTTAGTGTGATGTTAGAATTAGGACAAAGAGACCACGTCAAAGATTGTTTTTTCTGGCAAAATTTTCCTTAATAGTGCAAATTTAGTGAAAGATAAATCTATTGGCTCATTGAATCTCATAAAGCTCTTGGTTTATCAATCGGCGCCATCGACCTGACTGCGACCCTTGTAAAACAATTCCTCGTGTAAAACCAAAAGCCCATCCACCATCTGAAATTGGCTGTTCCACAGCAACTGAGACAGCAATCAGATCCCCTTTCTCAACATGTGAACTGCAAGCCAAAACACCAGGAACATATACCTGCAAATCAATCATGACAATTTTTTTGTATCATAATTTTTTTCATGCATCATCTTTGTTGTCAACAGATGAAGATGGCCATTTCTGTAGTTACACTCATGCAACAAACAAGAAAAGTGCAAAAATGGTGTTTTGATAATAAACAAATTCACAATTGGTTATGTTACGAACTCACCACTTAGATTTTGAATTAAAAATTAAGTGCAGATAGTTTTAAATAAAATGGTACAAAAGTATAGTGATTTTCCATGAATCTATATAATCATATGGAACGCAAGGTAAACAAGAGAAAACAATTACATAAATATGACTGTTGCAAGATAATAAGATACCAAAGGAAGTTAACTGTGTTAAAAAAAAAAATGTACCTGAGCTCCACGAAGAACTGCCTCGGCACATTTGCGACTCACAATTACTTCTTTCATAGGTTGGCAAGAATCCATGTCATACTTAATCATATGTGGTCCGGAACCTTTAAGAAACACAACATGTTCAAGACCAGGATAAGGACACTTATGAATGGAAGCACTTTGGCTTCTTTCGTTCGATGCTTCTACTTCAGTTGCATTACTTTTGGGTCTTTTTTCGTACAGAATGGTGATTAGCTTCTCAATAACTGCATCAGTTGTGGATTTCAGAGTGTTCACACGAATACAGGAGTAGGAAGAAGGATGCCTAAAGAAAATAAACTGTGAGTACCTCATGTTTAGGAGAAGTTTACCGACTAGTTAAGTTCAAGTGGGATCAGTAACGAAGGAAGGGCAATGCTTAAGCATAATGAAATAAATTGAATAGCGAAAAAATAGGGGAGATTATAACAAACTCCTAAATATGTTAACAAAACACTAATTAGCAGTCCATTAGACTTCAATCACAAACAATAAGAACACTGAGTTTTAAAAGAACAATTGCCCATTCAAATGTTATTAATCAGCGTATCATCTTTGCAGAACAAATACAACAAGGCAAAGTCAGGCATTCAAATTTTCTCTTTGCAGAACATATCAACTAAAGCGACAGCCAAATTATGAAGATCTCCTGAAAGACCGTGGTGATTTTACCAATTTCGCATGAATATTTTTATAATTATTCAAAATAAAACAAAAAAATCGTCATCAAACACTGCACTGGTAAAGGTCTCGCTCGGATTACCATTGAATTAGATTTCAAATAACAAAACGGATTGCCGTAAAGTAAAAATGCGAAGTTACGTGACAACAAACAAGGATCTCATAGTTTATCACACTACCCCTTTAAATCGCAAGCATAAAAAACGCGAAGAGTTGAGTGAGAGAGTTCGAGGGGCGAAGAAATTACGTCAGAGATTTGGACATCCGTGCGAAGCGTTCAGATCCATAGGCCGCGTGAAAGTACTCCTCGACCTCGGGATTCCAACGAATCGAGGGGTTGTAGCTGTAGCGCTCCGGAGGAGCAGAAACGGAGGGAGAAGAATCCATCTGAAAGGTTGCAACAGTTGTTATTGGAGGGAAACAAAGGTGAGATAACAGGGTTCGTCGCGGCTGCCGCGTTGCGGTGGCGAAGAAGCGACGCCGAGAAGACAGTCCTCGCGTTCTCACTGAGTGGAAACGCATACGGGCGGAAAACCTGCTATGAATTCCATGGGGCCGCTCTTAATTGGGCCTGCATTTCAAAATGGGCTCAGTTTTCTGTTAAAGACACGTATATATTGAGTTGATAACACAAATTTTTTATAAAAATAAGGATAACATTTACACCATATTTGGAAATTGGAATGGTATGAAATTGAATTCAGAATTGGAATTCAATTTCATTCTTTGAAATACATTTTTAACAAGGAATTAGTATATAATTGGAATTGAATTTCATACCAATCCCTTAAAACAAATCACATGTGTTTATTAAAATGACATTTTTAGTCCTTTTCCATGTGTTTCTCTCGTGTATTCTTGCGTAGTCTTCTCGCGTAGCCCTTCTCTCGCAGAATCCGCTCCCTACCGGCCTCTCCTCCATTGTCGCCGTTTATCCACTGTCGCCATCGACCACTAGAGCTCAAGGAATTTAATTCAATTCAAGGATAAAATGGTAAAAACATAAGAATTCAATTTAATTCAGATAGATTCCAAATCAAGGAATTCAATTCAATTCTATTATTTACTGACTCATTCCAAACATAAGAATTCCAATTCTGGATGAATTCAATTCAATTCTATCACTTAAATAGTTTCCAATCAGGGTGTTAAGAATCAAGAGTTTTATGTGGCAAAAGGTAGTTCGTTCACCCCAGTACTTCCGTGAATTCAGTCATAGGGTTAACACGAAGGAGGTTAAGAGGAAAGACCTAAGAGTCCTATAATTTAGTAGTAGAGGGAGTGAGAATTGAAAATAGAATTATCTTATCTTTTATTTTTACCAAACATCCATATTTATAAGATAAGTGGAGTGATATATATATATATGATTCATCAATTGATAATTAAATCAAAACAATCATCTATTATAACACTCTCCCTCATATGATTGATGGAGAATCCAACGTTATCTCATTAAAATATTGTTGTAAAATTAAGTAGAAAAAATCTAAACGAAGGAAACAAGAGAACAATAATAGATACTCTCCTTGATTTCAATCACTAAAGATCTTTTAATTGATATATTCCTATCTTATAAACCAATTTCTTAATGTCACATTGACAATACTTTTATGAATAAATCATTTACATATCTATGGAACAAATTTGATGGATATCAATATGACATTTCTTATGAAGTTCAAGTGTTTACAAGCTTTTGATGAAATATATTTTATTCTATCGCATTTAATATAGCCTCCCTTTAATTGTGCAATGCAAGCAGACAAGCGACATTATCTTTGAATATAGTTGTTGGGTTATCTTTAGTTGTTGTTAGTCCACATGATTTTTGAATATGTAGCATCATAGATCTCAACTATATACATTCTCAACTTGTTTTATGCATTGCAATGATTTCAAGTGCTTTGACGATGTTACTGTTAAAGCATATTTTGCGGACTTGCATGATATAGTAGTGCCTTCTCATGTAAACACATAACCTATTTGGGATCTAGTTTTATATGGATTTGAAAGATAATCTGCATCTCCCTATCCTACTAAAATGAATTTAATTTTATGAAATAAAATAACCCCATATCAGTTGTACAACAAAGGTAACGAAATATGTGTTTTACTCCATTCCAATGTGTTCGGGTTAGAGAAAAGTTATATCTTGCTAGAAGGTTGACAGAAAATGCAATATCTGGTCGAATGCAATTGGCGAGATATTATAATGTACCAATTGCACTAAGATATGATACTTTTTGACCAATGATATTTTCTTTAGATTCGAGTGGATGAACATGATATTTTTTAGTATCAAGCATCAAATAACCATTAGAGAAGGCAATGGATGTGCTTTATTTATATAAAAGCATTTGGATATCCTTTTTGTGTATGAGAACTGATGAACAAATGTTTCTTTTGATAAATGTTCAATTTTCAATCTAAGATAAAATTTATCTTTTCTATGTTTTTTTATCTCATATTCACTTTTTAAATAATTGACAACCTTGTTGAGCTCTTTGAGAGTTCCTGTAAGATTTAGATCATCAACATATACTGTCACGATTACAAATATAAAATACGGTCAAAAATAATAATAAAATAATAAATATTATTGGAGAATTAGGGATATGACATTTTTTTAAAGAA
>JBAMIB010000018.1:4976029-4989566 GCA_037177415.1 Kaempferia rotunda
GCATTCCCATACCCGCCCCAAATCTACCGCGGGGATTTTTTCAAATCCCCGAACCCGCCCCATTTCGGGTTTTCCCCGCGGAGCCCCGAACCCACGGGGAAAATTGCCATGCCTAGAATGACTTCAGTGAGCGACACAACTTCGTCCAACGCCTCTTAAGATAACACAGCTCCCTGTGCTTAATGCACCGGTCAGCAACATCAATTGGATTCGTTGCAGGAACAACCCTGGTTATAGATTTGATAAAAAATTTAAATTGCGGTGAGCGTGGATCGAACACGCTACCTTCAGATCTTCAGTCTGACGCTCTCCCAACTGAGCTATCCCCGCTATATATTAGAGTGCAGAAATAATAATATTAATTGTATATTACACGTGTCTGTGCCTTTCTATTTGTCTTAAATCGTTGCTTTAACTTTTATAAAAGTCCTTTTTAGATATCAATTAGTGTTTCTAACCAGAAAAGTAGAAAATAGATGTGAAAGATGATAGACGATGGCTTTGGCACCTTTAACGCCATCAGGGCAGACCACCATTATCGCAACGACTTGACTTAAGAAGTGTCCCTTTGCATGGCTATGTATGGAATAACATTGACGGTGTTCCTAGCTACAAGGGAACAAAGAATGGCCGCTGGGAAGTGGATGTAGATGTCGACAACTTTGATATTATTTTGTTTAATAATTCATTTTTTAAGTTCGCGCGTCCAAATAATTTCATTGCACAAACAAATCATATTTGTGAATAACTCCAAGTAACAGGTGCGATATATTTTGAGAAACGAGGTAAACTTTACAGAGCAAAATGAAAATTTCCCTAACAAATAACTCTCCTTGTATATTAGAATTATATTACTCGAGCATACAACAATAACAACAGCCAGATTGACCATGGCTAAGCCTTAACATTGAGTCATTTCTAGTTGCAGAAGAGATGAGGAATAAACATCATGGAATATAGTAAGGGAGAAAGAGAGGAAGCTCTGGCAATGAAACCTTGATACTCAATTTTAAGATGACAGAGACTACTACATTTTTTTCTGAGCGACTTCGATGTATTGCTCGGCAAGCTTTTTCACCTTATCGCCTTCCTTAATGAGAAAGTTAGCGTTTTTGGCATCGCCATGGTATCCCATCACTTTATCGGTGGTTCTCCCAACGGCCCATCTGTATTGCTCGACTGTAATCACTCCGCTTTTGCAAAGTGGCCTGATGTGTTCTTTGATATATGCCTCAACCTGAAGCACAAGAAACAGAGATGTTGGCTTGAGAAAGAATACGACAGTTTAGCATGTTTTAATGTAGACTTCTAAATTCATGTGCAGAAATTACGCCATAAGAACAATGGTATCTCGTAAAAAAGTAAATAGAGCTGGAATTGTAGGAACCAATGGTGTCTTGAATTCTACATAGACTAGTTTTCTATGCTCGTGTGGCTTGAACTAATACATAGAAGTCCCTAATGTAATTCAATAGTTCTACTTTTATCCCCTCTACCCTTCTCTGTTAATATCACCTCTTTGTCCTCGCGCATGTTATGTTTTCTGATAATAGCTCATCCTTCGATCTTTTCCTCCACTTTTCACCTTACTCTACTTTTTCTCCTTAATCATCGTTAAACCAGACAGTAGTTCATGATCCTAATCTTTAAAATAGTATCTAAATATGGAAGAACAAAAAAATTATGAAGTTTCATTCCAAATGGAGAAATATTTTATGGTCTACTCAATACTCACTTGCATAGCATGGTAAATGCAAATATGGTAACTAGTTCATGTTACAATCTTCAACGTGTTTGAATTTACCGAAAAAATGTCAGGCATATGGCACATTCATTTCCACAAGACATAAATCTTTAAGGATATTCATAAAGAAAGCTTACCTTTTTGTAGACAGAGTGAGATGGCTCGGAAGAACTAGAACCACTGGGCTTAGCCAGTTCCATGTTAGGAGCAACTTCACAGCTTAAAGAATCTGACGAACTTTTTCCTCTGGAAGATACACCTTTCCGGGGGACCTCATCACCAAGAACCCTATTCTCAGATAAGCTATTGGTTTCCAGTTTAGGCACTGCAGATCCATCTTTTGAACTATCACATTTATTTTTGTTAATGATTCCACTTGAGCTAGCATCTTCCCTCTCCATCACATTGCAGTCCTCCCCATTAACATCAGTTGATATTGTTTGAGGTTCTTTTTTTGGTTCATGCAACTTGTTGGGCTCAGGTGAAGAGAGTTCATTGAGTTTTTCTTGTTGAAATATAGTAGTTGAAGAATCAAATTTAACTAACACATTTCCTTTGCCACCTGCATTTTCTTGCTGAAGTAAATTCAAACAATTAGATGATGGTGCCTCGGCCACCACATTATCCTGATTATTGACAGGTAACATTTCTGCTGAACTCTTAGATTTGGAAGATGGTGCCTCAACCACCACATTCTCCTGATTATTGACAGATAACATTTCTGCTGAACTCTTAGATTTGGAAGAATCATAGTTGGAACATTTAAATGGTTCTTCTGGGGGTGATACTATGCTCTTTATTGTAACATTTCTATTTTCTGATTCAGATCCTATTGAAGAATTTGCACAACTGGAAGATGCAGAGTATATGTCATCATCTAACTTTAACTTTGAATCTTCATGTGTACACTGAGGATGGATAAAAACGGGAAGGACATTTTCAACATTTTGAAGTTTGCTATTTGGTCCCGCATCATTATTGTGATCCTTTATAATTCTAACAGGACTGCTAGGGGGAGAATCGCAAAGACCAGCAACTCTCAGTATTTCTTCAACATCAGTGAACCCAACTGGTGTTATCTTTGAGATAGTTTCTTCGGTATCCTGTTTTTTACCATTTTCAGGATTTTCAACTCCCTGATCCACACTACAATCTTTGTTTACCAACCGATCAAATGTAGTTGCATCTGATTGAAGACTAGTGCACTGAGATAGAATTTGTGCACAGAGATTCATGTAAACCATCTTGCTCTTTGATCTTTCTGAAATGTCCTTTTCTACATTAATTGCATCAGCTACAGCCAACTCAACATCAGCAGTTCTGCGAATCACTGATAATTTTGTTCTCCTTAAATAATGCTCAGCCATGCGGTATAGTTGTGCCTAGAACATAAAAGAAACTCTTAACATTCATCTCTTGCTTTAAGAAAGCCAATGACAATGAATAATTAAGTAAAATATGGAAGTGTTTAAGATAAACTTATGAATCAAATAGTTATAATCTAGAGAATAGCACAAACTAGAACAGAAATAAACCAAAATGGTAGGAGATGGATTATTGAAGAAGTATACTTGTTCTAAATATTCATAATGCATGTAATATACAAAAGCATATATTGCAGGGCAATATTGTCTAGAATTAGCAACAGGGAATTGGGGTTATGCTTGCAGAAACTGTAAGGATATTCTTTGCAGTAGGTAGAAGGTATGTCTCAAAAAATGAAGAGAGAGGCATAAAATGACTAAATCAATGTCACACCTGCCTGACTGAAAATGGAATTATATTCTGGCGTCCAGGTGCTGGAACCGGTCTCATGTCACTAGGAAGTTGGGCCTAGATAGTTAAAGAAATAAAAGAAAATGCTATATATGTCAACAAGAAGCTCTAATAACTACCATAACTAACAATCCAACAATCAAACATGTACCAGCAATGGATATTTTCCCTTGAGTAGAGCACCATCTTCTTGAAAGTCTTGGACTGCCCTTGAACTCGTAGAGGCATTCTTTCTAGCGAGAATCTCCATTGCCCATTTCCTTTTAGCACTCTTGTCCATGGCAGATTTATTATCTGTCTCCTTCAAATTTGTTGAAGAAACAGTTGTCTCCTTTGAGTTTTGTGCTTTGCTTTTAAGAATACTTGCAGCCAACACTGAAGAAGTTACTGACTTTTGTTTTAGAGCAACTGAAGCACAATTATGCTTTCCCTCATTACCTGACAGTTGTGATTTAGTCTGGAGCTTCGAACCTTTTGTTATATTAGCAACAACATCACATGAAGTATCATTAGCAAGAATTTTATCCTTCTCCTCGCCAACCACAGCAGAGAGAGGCTTGATATCATCCTTTCTTGGGAAAACTGATGCATCAGCTAAGTATACTCGAGACAAAATGGAATTTTTTGCATCTCCTTCAGGACCCAAATCCATACTCTCGGAGCAAGGAGCTGATACCTTCTTTAGAAGCTCAAGAACTGACTGCAGGGTCTCAATTTTTTCAGGCTTTACTTTTGGACATCTGTGTTTCCAGAATTCAATGTCCCAATCCCTGTCCCAAGCTCGCCTTCGTCGCCCACTTGTTGTAGCATAAATTTTTTTGGTCAAGTTTTCACGTATTTTTCCTTTTTTGAGCAATTGTTTCCTAATTCGAAGATTAGGCTCAAACTTATTAGTTACTTCAATTTTGGGTTTCATGATCACTTCGCGAAATGCTGTTAAGAGTTGGCTGTGAAAGGTACTATCCTTGGAACAAGAAGTTTTATCCTGAATAGCTTCTTCTATCTCCTTTCCCAGTTTCTGAACCATAATTTCCTTATCTGCCTTATCTCCAACTCTTCTCATGATCTTCTTCACTCTAAGACCAACCAAATCATCTATGTTTCCTTTAAGTTTGTTTACTCTTCCTCTTTGACCATCGTGGGGTTTATGTTTACGTTCTCGAACAATACTCATTAAATCTGGAGTCAGAACTCCATCTTTTGCATCATATTTTCTATAATCATCTTCATTATCTGTAACAGCCTTCGAATAGATTGGAACATTAGCATTAACTTGACTTCCTAAAGGTTTCATCAGAGATATCTTATCTAATTTAAGTTTCTTTGAACACTCCACAGTTTTTGTTTCAACCTGACATTCCTGTTTTCGCTTTCCATTTTGCTTGCTTATGGAATTTACATCTCTGCAGAGTGAAGATGAAGAAATGAAATGAAACTAGAAACTGAACTTGCATAAATTCAATTAATAGAATGAATTGGAATACCATCATTTGATGGAGGTAATTATTTTTGTACATTGCTATATATATGTGAGTGATTTACTAATGAAGCATTAATTCAGTAGTTCTCCTAACTCCTAAGTACTAACCACCAACGAGCAAAGTATTATTAAACATATCACAGAAATACAAGTTGAAAAATGACCTTAAACACAAGTGTGATTAATTTAATGATAACTAATCAACTATTTAGTTTTTGATCTTCTAGGTAGTAGAAAACATATTTCTAAGAACTTGTATACAGCACCAACAACAAACCCTCCAACACATTTGCCCTACTAGTTTCCAACAGATTTTTAAGAATTTGCACTTTTATCCGCTTGGAGGTATTCGTGAATATGCATAGAGAAGACATAAATTTGTCAAACATTTAAAATGTTCAGTCTGAACACAATTACCTTGTAAATTCTTTGATTAAGAATTGAATGCATTGACATTGACATTGACATTCAAGCAACATGCACTTATAGAAAACAGGCAATGGAACTATTTCTTACATTATAAGACCATTGGATTCAACTGTATTCTCCTTCATAGAAACTCCAGCATTGGATTTAATTGTATTATCCTTTTCTGAAGATCCAACTTTAAAATCTTCTTGACAAATGGCATTAACCACATCCTCAACAGAACTAGTGATAATCCCATCTACTGCAGAAAAGTAAAACAAAAACAATAATGAACAAGAATTCTTTTGATGAAACAAAAACAAGCCATCAGTAGACAGAATGACAATGTCAACTGAAACAACTAGTAGTAGCTTCCATCCTTGACACTCAAGCAATCATACACAAATGAAACACATAATTCAATAAAGCTATTCCAACAGTCAATGATGGCCACATCAACTGAGTCAGCATTATCCCATTTAAATAATATTATTTGCATGCTAAAATGGTAATCCTCCTGACTTAAGTTAAAAGGATTGGAAAGAGATGTCCTATCAAATTCACCAAGACATTTGAGAACTAGTGAAATTATTACCAGAACATGAGATTTTATTGAAAGCGAGTTTAAAACATAAGCTATCATGTTATCATTGATTTTTGTTTAATAGTTTACTGTTGGAATAGAGTGGTTGCTATTTTGAAGCTCAATGAGAAGATTAATTTATCACATTCCAATAGTCAGAAAGAAATCATCCTCAGCAGAAAAACAATCTACAAATCAAACAATAATGAACACCCAATTACCTGACATATTACACTCATCTGGATTGTGTAAGCTTCTACTAATAACTAATGAATCGTTGCCAGCAACATCAGCTAATTCATCAACTGAAAATTTATTTACAATAAGATCAAATTTTCAACAGAAACTAGTTGGGGAATATGCAACCAATAAACTTGAGGGGGAAAAGAGAGCAAACACCAGCTGAAACAAGGAAAAAAACTGCTAATTGTTATAACAAAAAGAGATGAGTAAACAGCAATATAACAACTTACATTTATCTTGATGAAGCTCAGCAATATTTTGGTAAGACCCACATGACAATGAAAAAGAGTCATCGTGCTCATCATATCTAGAAGAATTGCACATTGTTTCTACTGCAAAATTATCTTCTAGAGGTTTGTGCAGTTGAACTTGTGATAACCCTGTTGTTGAATCAAGAATATTTGAAGGTGCACTTGACAGGGATGGCAATGATGAAGGAACTTTTTCCAGTTCATCATCAAGCTGTTCAATTTCAGGTGACCTACCCAACAAACACTTACGGTTATTATCTTCTTCAGTATCCATTCCATCAATTCGGTCTTTGCTGTAATCCAAGTCATTACATCTAAGATTGTAACCAGCAATCTTATCGACTGGAACATTGAGCAGAATATTATCAACGTTAGAATTGGATAAAGATGTTTCATTTTCTTTTCTCATGTTTGTATTTACATGATTCTCCAATGAAGAACAAACTTTATTTGCATCTATCTGATTCTTTGGAACCATTGAAACAACAACAGCTGTTTCTCCATCATCAGCAACAGATACTGATACCTTTCCAAGAAAAGAATGGTCAATTGCCCATCTAAGGTCAGGATCATTTGAAACAGAATTCACTCCTTGATCTTCTACAGAAACATGATTTACATTTTGTAATTCTTCAACAGATAAGCACCTAGACAATAAAAGCCAAATAGAAAACATTATTGTAGTTGATAACATCATAAAAACATGAAAGAAAAAGAATTACTTACATAATAAATCATATTGGCATTGAATCAATCCAACAAAAATTGTGCCACAAGCTCAAAACTTAATGGGTGTTATCGTAGCTGAATTACCTAGGACATAACCAAGAACCGACAGATGTGGACTCAGGGTGAAATCCAACGCAAAAGGCATGATACCTGCCTTCAACAGTAACATACATAACATGTTAAAGCATGTCATACAACAGATGAAAAGAAAATATATAACAAATATAAGCAACATAATATCAGTGCCAAAAAGTTGATTGAATTGGCTAAAATCTTCAGAAGAATTAAACTCCAAAGAGAAATTTCTCATCTATAAACTGAAGGATTAGTAATCTAAAAGCCAACAGGAACTACGGTTAAATTTCCTAATGCTCCTCACAGACATGGAAGATGAATTATAAGATGGCAGTTCAGTATATGTACCTTTTCAAGGAAAGCCCACAATATAATTAAATTAAGACTTAAAGATAATTCCTAGCCTAGGAGTTACTGAAGGAAGCTGATTATAGCACAACCATTTCATCATCTATACAATTACCCACTTATGCCATGTACTTAGCTTGAAAAATCAAAATTAATGAATCTAGTAGTTTCTTAAGGCTAATTCTGTTGAAGGGCTAAAGTATCAAGCACCCAAATTTTATTGCAGTTGCATAAAGTTGATTAAGAAGAAAATAGAAGATGCATTTAATATCCACCATATGTCACACGAATCACAAGCAATTGATGTGTCAAAAGCTAAATCATCTTCAATTGTTGCCAATCCACTTCGAACCTTGCAACCATCACCATCCAAACATGCAACTGCCTGAAGGAGAATATAACTGTATTAGTACTGATTGAAAACCACAGCATGCAATGGTGGAACAGTGCAAGGAAAACATCCTTACATCTTCACTGATGTAGTATGAAGGAAATGACAATGTATTGTTCTTCCCTTGAACACTCCAATCCTCATCTCTATGAAGAAAAGAAAGAAGGTTGATACCCATATTTCTCAGACAATTGCATAAAAAATCACTTGAGACTAGACATATGAATGGTGAATGTAAAATTCAGCCTCCTGCAGATAACAATATGCATGGAAATAGAGGTTTAAAGATGAACTATCAATAAAATCTTTTTTTGTATCAAGCTTCTATAGGCAATGACCAACAAAAGATTAACAATCAATCACAAATAAAGAAACCATTAGATTAACAATCAATCACAAACAAAGAAGCCATTAATTTTCAAGTACTACACCTTTAAAAAACAGCTTTAAGAGTTAAGACACAAAAAATTTCTTGAATGGCTAATCACAATTTTAAGTTGTTGATTGAAATGAAGGCTACAGTGAACAAGCTGATAGCTTCCAGAAAGGCTAAAAAGAAAAGAAAACCACCACTGCACTAATTTTTCAAGCAGCTTGCAAGAAACCATACAAAATTCAAAAATTCAGTGAAGCAATAAGACAGAACCACAGGAAGTGATCTAGTTTGCATCTTGGAGTTATTTCATAAATCTTCTACATGCTAGTAAAGTTCACTAAGGATCATTATAATGTATTCTTGTCTCTTGAGCATCAAATTTAGGCATACTATACTTAGAAAACTGATCAACATTTTGCAATCCTCCAGGTAGCAGTTCGCCTATTTACAGTAAAGCAACCTGAACGCATCTGTCATGTTCAATCTCCTGATGGGTACGACCCCATATTGCCAAGTCACTAAGCATTCTCCAAGCCATTCAAGATGCTTTATATGCAGTAAAAAAATGATAATAATGGTAGACTACCAGTTATGCAAATATTAGTAAATAATACTTAATGACTAATAGCTTAAATATGTAAATAATTAACAATTAATATTATATTTCCATAATGCTAAATAAATTACCAGTATATCTTATTCTTAATAACCTGTATATCTAACAATATCAGATTATTGTTAATAATATTTTATGATTAGTAAATAATACAAGATCATCAATGCATCAATAAATAAAACTTAAGAGTTAATTATTGATAACGTATATTATTAGCTCATGATCATTTATAAAATAGCATTATAATTGATATATTATGATAACTTTTTGCTTGAATAGTAGTATTAAACTATTTACATTTAATACTCAATTTAAATCCTCAAGAAAACTATACATCCCCTTCAATGTTTCCTGCCTTGTAATTAAGCTCCACCACTATCTATTGTGCAACTAGACATGCTAATGTCTGTGCAAGACTGAGCTTCACTGCAATACACTGCATGATAAAGATCTAGATGCAAAGATTTTTTTTTAATGCAAGCATTGTCATCTAGACCGACCCACTTAGTGTTACTGTTGTTACTGTTGTTGTAAGCATTGTCATCTAGAGAGCAAATCTTGGAAGAGTTTGTGCAAGAGAAGTGTTCACTGTTCAAGATTTTTGTGTGGGAGAGGTGTTTGTGCAGGAGCTCAGGGCTTTGAATGAGAGAATAAAGAGCTCAGCATTTCTTCTTTTTTTATAGTTTGTGAACTTTCCAGTCTGACCACCCAACATCCAAAACCAGGCAATTTCACATTGGCACCTAGCTAATGACACCTGCACAGGCATGTGCCAATGCATTCATCCTCATTTCTCCTTGGCAACTAGGCAACTGTCTAGATATCTTTTAAAAACTATGCTCATATGTCTGAGAGTTGTTTAGTGATGTTAGCAATGAAGGAATAATATTTAACCAACACATATCCATCATTTTTCAATTTGAGAGCATCCCAATGCTCATTAATGCACCAAATAGCAAGTGAATGGAAAGACCAGGAATTAACTTATAATAATCACTAACGATTGATAAATGTACTGGCATTATTATTAGTTCAAAAAACATTACCTGGAAAGCAAGTAATTCTCAACACTAGCACTTCCAGTGGTGTCATATACCTACATTTATGCCACACAAGTAATGAGATATGGTGAACTAAGACGATGCCAATTAGAAAATTCAAAATGAATATGAAAGATGCAGATCAAATCAAGATCCAAATGAAACATATACACAGCAGATTTAGTATTGGTAAATACATGTGCATCTATATCAATTATAGATGCACCAATGCAACAAGACAATGACGGAATGGCCCATTTGAAGGATTAGAAAGTTGCTTTGCCTAAATAATATACTCACTGGCAAACAAGTGATAAGCTGAAATTCGTTTTTACAAATTGGACAGCAATTTGTAATGGTAGCCCAATTGTCGATGCAGGCAAAGCAGAACCTGGAATCACATATGAAATATAAGTAAAAGAACTAATAGTGCCGTAAATAATGGAGTAAAATGGTGAATTGCAACACTAAACTACACAAGAATGGCGCCAGCATCAAGGCTCAACATGAACCAAATGATTATGCAAGAACATGGACCAAGGTTTGTTCCCTCTAGGTGATGATCTTAAGTGCAGCAATAAGCATGGACCCTATTAATATTATCTGAACAACTGCATGAATCATTAATATTTGACTACGGCATGGATTTAAAAGAAGAACAAATATAGAATAAGTAAAACAACAAAAATGCCAATAATAAAAAAAAACAAAACACGATATAATAATGAATGTTAGAATCACCAGCATGAAAGAAAAAGGAAAATAACAACATAAGAGTGACAAGATTGGTGAAATAGGTAATCACAAGAGCAACTCAAAAAATTTGCAGAGCTGATAGCTATTGTCAAATATTTGAACTATATATGCATGAATATAAAAGTAAAATGTACTCAATAAACAATTTTAAGAAGACTGAAATTTGCTCGATAAGAATTTAGCAAATGAACCACTTAACAATGTTTCTCAAATATTTTATCATAACTAGACCAGTTTATCCTGTTAACACAAGTATATCCTAAGTACTATAAGACACCAAAGCATATATTAAGTAAGAAATTGCATGACCTGTATTTTCATACCAAAGAAAATAACAGAAAAAGACAATATCACTATTCGACCCATCATCAACATGGCATACCAATGATTGCAGCAATCTAGAGCCCCTCGATCAATGACTACATCCATACAAATTCCACATCTTTCATTCTCAAACAAAATATCTTCCTGCAAGGATGATGTGCACTATACAAATGTCAGAATGCTAAAAGATCAACATGTTTAATTCTGAAATGGAATATCCTTATGGAAGAATGATGAATAATATACAGATATATCATGCTAGCATAAGCACAAAGTGACCAAAGTAATAGTTAGGCTATGTTACCAATATTGCATTATTACAACCAATTTCTTAGATGAGATTATCTACATAGCAATGCACACAGCCAGATTCAATAGGATCCTCTTAGCTAAATACTGGATACTTCAGTTAAATTGTCTTTGATTTTTAAGTAACAATGCTTTGCACAAATAAAACTAGATGATACTTGGCTAAATAAAAATTCACTTATGAACAAGGATATTTAATTTAGAAAGGAAATCAAACATTTAGATTCCCTTCCTAGTTATAATCGTGAAGGTAACCGTACTTGCAAATGTAACAAGTAAACCTCATAGGCAATTCACATAGGTCTCTCGGCTCCCCAGTGACAACTATGCTATGCAACACATTATTGGCTTCAAAGTCCTTTATGTAGTCAATTTTATACAGAAACTAATAGTTCAATAATGGATGGAAATTGGAAAAAAAAAAATTTGCATCGTCTATGACATATGTCAATTCTTGAAATTTGGTTCACTTTATTTTTGTCAAGAAACTATTGCAATAAAGAAAATATGTCGTTAGTAACAGATGGAGAAGTTACTCAGACGTCTCAAATACTGAGTCAAGAAGGAATTACCCTATCATCTTCATCTTCAACTGTTTCTATATATTCTCCTTCATTACTCTCCTGTAGATACATTTGATTGTGAAGCCAATACGTGATCTGAAAAAGTAAGAACAAAACATCTCAACAAAAAATAGTTAAACAAATATCTACAGTAATCTATCATGAAAGTAAGCTGGAACATTCATTGTAGATCAAGATCGGGGAGACGATAAGATATGTTCCAACAACGAATTTGTTAACAAGGAAAAGCATTATAAGGGGAGTAATAAGTTCCTGATGCTGTTAAAATTGGGCCCTCAAGAACCCCTCAGGAAATTAGCCTGAAGCTAAAAATCCTGCGGAATTCATTCAGAATCAACACCAAATGGTGGGGGGGAAAACTCAAAATCAGAAAGATCCTTTTCCAACCCGGCTGATGCCAAGGTGGAATCTTGTAACCGGCGGGTAAGTAAGGCTGACTTCACGGGACGGGTTGACAATCAATCTGAGAAAAGAAAGACAGGAAGGAAACTAAAGAGAGAACTAGGAGGAACAAAAGAGGACCAAGAAACAACCTTTGGATCGTAGACTGTTCAAGCACAACAGGCGACGTGGATTCCTGCGACGGACCGATCGAACGGGACGCTTTACCAGCTCAGCCGCACTGCGCGAAAACGCGGGCGGTGCGCGAGGCCGGTGGCTGTGCTGACTTGCCTATGCTTTGGAATCTCCTCGCTCTGGAAGATAATTGAGGATGGAACAAATAGGCGAAGGGCATCGTCCGCCGGCAACGGAGGAAGTGGGCGGCGAGGGGTTTGTTGCCGTCGTCGGAGCGAAGCAGCGTGCATTGGACGTTATAATTCCGGCCCGTTGCATAAACGGAATTTGTAGGCCCAAGGGAATGGGCTCTGTTATAAGAAGCTTCAACCGGCCCATTCTGCTACCTTTTTCTTGAGGCCTTTTGAAAAAGGGAGAGAAATAAAAATCAAAATCAAAATAAAAAAAACACAGAATAATAAATAGAAAACTTGATCGATAAAAAAACTTCTGGTATGATTTTTGGAAGGAAAACTTTGTGTAAACTTGAATAGTTCAATGGAACTCTGAATGTATGCAAAGTTAGGTATAAAGAACACTTAACAACCCTATTAGCTGGAAAAATAAAATAAAATATTTAATTTTATATAGAAGTCACGTACCTTAAGCATGTTTCTTGAAAAGAACCTAACAATATATTTCTCCAATGTCTTGACTATTTACCTTAATAACTAATAGACATCCGTGATTTACCTTCTTCGTGTTGGCCTAAGAATGAATTGACGGATGCACTAAGAGGAACGAATCATCTTTTACCACTTAAAAAAAAAACCTAACAATCAAAATACAATCTGAAACAACTTTGCAGTGTAGATTACACAGAGATAATAGTGCCACATAACGTAACACCCAATCCATTGTTATTGGTGAACTAATCCAATTTATAAAAAGAACCTTTTTCACGAAATCACGGCAAGACACAAAGAGAATAGAAGAATAAACAAACAGA
>JBAMIB010000018.1:5007451-5019976 GCA_037177415.1 Kaempferia rotunda
ACAACGTTTTTTGAAACTGTTGTAAATTGCGTTGTTGATTTAAAATAACAACTGTCTAACTACAACGGTGTTTAAAATATTGTTGTCGTTTAAAATTTTTTTTATTCAAATACAACGGTTTTATCAAAAACCGTTGTCTTTTACAAAATGTACAACAATTTTCTAAAAACCCGTTGTCTTTAAGGTGTTGTCGTTTAACATTTTTCTTGTAGTGATTTCAGGTCGGTAGACAGAGGTCGATAACCTACAAGTTAGGAATAGAAAATCTCGAGTTGATTCTAAGCAGGGATATCACGTTAGTTCAACAAATTAACTAAATAATACAACATAAAAAAAAAGATGCTTAGATTTTTCTTGGTTACAACCTAGGTGGTTGAGCATTTCCTTCGTTGAAGGCGGAGAAGCTTCTTACAGACATTTACACTCAGAAATAGACTAGAAAATTGATTATAGAAGTTATGCTTCAATTGTTCTTTCTTTCCTAACTCTAGAGGTCTTTTTATAATTATGGGAAAGTCTTATTCAAGGGCTGAGGGCGTCTTCAGGAATGCCCAGGGCGCCCTCAGCGGGATAGAGTTTTATCTTAATAGATAAAACTCTATCTGTTCTCCAACGGCCACTGACCTGCTGCTTGTGGGTGCCTTCAGGCGCCTTCAGAGCTTCGGGAGGCGTCTTCTGTGCCACGGCGTTGGGGGCGCCTTCACTCCCTTAAAGGCGCCCTCGGCAGACACCTTCACTCCCTTGAAGGCGCCTTCGGCAGACGCCTTCACTCCCTTGAAGGCGCCTTTAGTAGACACCTTCACTTGTTTGAGGGCGCCTTCCAGCTCTAGTAAGTCAACTTCATAGTTGACTCGTCTACTTCCGGTCGGCTCCATTTGATTGAGTGATTTCGAACATCCGGAATATGGTTCACCCGAATCCATTTTCCGTCCTTCTTCTCGAGTGAGCTTCCTCCCCGACTTCTCGTCCCTCGGACGTCGCACATGTCCTTCTGCCGGTATACTCTTCCGCAGCTCCGCGTCCCTCGGATGAGCTGAGTTCATCGACTCTCTCCCCGCGCCATCATTCTTGTCCGCTGCATCTTTCACTCAACTTCTTGTGTTCCTAATCTCATGCACACTTAGACATAATGGTCAATAACACACAGGATCTAACTTGATTTAGTTGGTCACATCAAAATTAGTTTGGGTCAACACTATGGATTTCTTAGGCTTCAAGGAGTCTAACTGTGTTATCCATTGCTTATTTCGACTTCTTCTGAGATGTTAAAATGTTATCAAATGAATCAGCTCAATCTTAAATATTGTGGGGGTGATGTGAAAATTATATCAGATATACATTATGTATGCATGCATACATGTAAAAGAGAGAAAAGAGAGAAGACGAAAGAGAAGAAATAAACAGATCGAGAAAAGAAAAAAAATAAGAAAAATATCCGGTAAATGTCAAAATATGACACATCTTGTGGATCATTTACACCCTGTTTGGAACCAGATGGAATTGAATTCCATCCAGAATTGGAATTCAATTCCTTCTTTTGATATCAGTTTCTAGTAAAGAATTAGTAGGGAATTGAATTCCAATTCCCTACTATTCACTCAAAGCAATTCCAACTAGTTTTGGTCTGATTTACACAAGGAATTGATGCAGGAATTGGCACCGCGCTCTCCTCTCGTCAAATGATGTCTCTGCCCTTTCTTCCGTAAACCCTCACGATCACTCCCCTGCGCTCCGCCTCTCCTCGTCTCGTGATCACTCCTCTCTCGCGCAACCCTCTCCTCGCGATCGTGCAGCCACCCTTCGCCGCCCTCTCCTCCTCTCTCAGCCGCCCTCTCCTCCTCCCTTGTTTCGTGTCCGGATTTCCTTCTTTATGATGCAGCATCGAGAAGCTAGGGTTTCCTGTAGTTGGCCAAAGTTTGTGCGCAATACTCGATTTTGATTGCCTCGTCGATGTCTCCCCTAGGAAGCCCCGATCTTATTCTTGTGGTTGGATCGGCTATTTTGTGATGCTTTCAAGATTTCTCATTTTTCTCGACGTCGCTTTTGTTTATCAATTTGACTTCACTATCACTGAAGTAGGTCTATCTGAAAAATTGCCCAAAATGAAGCTCTTGGTGCATGTTATTGAAGCCGGGAACCTTCAAGCTATGGATCTGAATGGCTTGAGTGATCCTTATGTGAAATTATAGCTAGCAAAGTATTGGATTCTAGCAATTTGTCACTTGGAACGACCTGGTATCAATTGCAGCCCAAGGGCAAAGAGTTGAAGAGCAAAGACTGTGGTAATGTGCCTCCTTCCATGCATACAAATGATGATTGAAAAATCTGTTAATATAGTTTCTAGGATTGTTTGTGTTATTCTCTACATCAAGCTCATGTTTCAATGGATAAGTCATTTTTTTAAAATGCTTCGTAATGGCTTTCTTTTGTTCTCATTGCTGTTTGCAAGTATGATTATGAAAGTAATGTACTTTGTGGTTTTATCCGGTAGGAGAAGTCTGTCTCACTATATCCTTGTATCAGAAAAACATTGAACAAGCGGTGCGTTCTGTTTCTGATGATCTCATATCAAACTCCGATAAGTCAAGTGAGTTAGCAAAGGGAAGGAATTCAGTCTCTTCCAGTGGTGATACAGAACTAATTGCTGTGTCAAAAACTAATGAATTGGACTCTCTCAAGGAAGACAAAATGAATGCAGCTACTTTTGTGGATCGAGTGTGCCAAGTTTTTGGTGGGAAAAATGTTGGGACCACTTGATACAGAACTAAAACTCTTGGAGGACAGAAAGGCTAGTTCAGTTTCATAAGTTTCACTGGACAATCTTTAGATAGCCTAATGAAGATTGGCTGCAACTTGAAAGTTCTTATTTAATGCTAGACATTCTTGTCTGACCTGCGCAATTCTTCCCACGTTTATGTTTGGAGACTACCTCAAATTTAAGGTGTTTCAATTACCTTGTAAGTTGTGTATGAAGATGTTATTTTACATGTTGTACGGATGAATTATGAATGAATTGTGAATTTGGAAATTTCCAAGTATTATTTGACGATTATAATATACGGTGCACACCTTGTAACTTGTGAGCATCAAGTGTATATAATATTGGCCTACACCTTATGTCTTGATATTCCCTACTTGATAAGTAGGGTTGTAAATGAATTGAATGTTCATTAACAAGTTTGGTATTTGATTTGATAAGAATTTATTTATGTTTATTTAATATTCACAAGATCGATTAAATAAATAAGTTTAAATAACTCGTTAAACTTAATAAATAAACTTAAACACATATATAAAATAAGTTTGAACACCCAAAGCTTGTTCAAACTTATTCGATAACTCTAGGTAGCTTGAAATTGTTATTAGAATGATAAAATGATATCTAATTTATAGATAATATTAAATTTTATGAAAGAAGGGTAAAATGATAAAATTATAAGAATTCAATTCATATCTACTAACTCATTCCAAATCAAGGAATTCAATTCAATTCTATTATTTACTAACTCATTCCAAATCAAAGAATTCAATTCAATTCATGATGAAATTTAATTCAATTCTATCACTTAAAATCATTCCAAACAGGATATTATCTTACACTTAAAATTTTGAATAAACACCTCAAAAGTTTGACATTTTAAAATCTTTGCTAGAGTTTTAGAATTTTCAAAATACCTTAGTGCACGAGTATAATGAAGTTGACATCATACCCGGCATGGCATTATTTTATTAGTGATGTGCGCATTTAAAATTAAAAAAATAATAATAAAAATTGAAAAGACAATTAGAGATGTGCGGATTTTAAATTAAAAAATAAAAATTGAGAAGACATTAATTGGTACATTGGCTAAGTTCTATTCATAGGCAGAGCCTTATGCTTTAATCACAGTGTCAGTTGACCAAGTACGTGTTGATTCGCATCTGGTTGGTATTTTATTGTTTCATCATCCTCATTTGTTTTATACTTTTATTGTAGAAAATTAATTTGCTTTTGAAAATAAGATATTTAAAATACATATATATTTGCATCAGTATATTTATATAATAAATTAATAATGCCATGTTTCAAACATTAACTAATATTTTAATGCCTTACTAGCGTATAATATATAACAAATTGTAGATTTGAAAATAAAAAATTAAAACGATGAGAATTTATATATAATAATGTCATTTCTATTTTTTTTAATCTAGTACACACAAACATAAAAAATGTATTCATTTCCAAATAATTGTTTTATTTGATTCTATCCAAATCTAATTGATTGGGATAGAAAAGAATAATACACCAAAGAGAATCTTTTTTTTTTTTTTGCACCAACAAATATTAGATTCATTTTATTGGGTTGTCAAAAAATTATACTATAATTATGATTAAATTTGTAAATAATATTTGAATAACCATACAAATTAAACTTGAAATTAAAAGAATGGTCGAGTTTAATATTTTTAATGAGTTTGGGTATCATAACGTGAGGCTTAATTGCGCTATATATATACGCTGCACTTGTTCTTCTCCTTCCACCAAATTGGAGTTAAGATTTAAATTTTATTGATCGCAAACAAGAGCGGAAATGGCTACTCATCAAGCAATGTCTATTTGTTCTCCCATGATATCTGTCCTTCCTCGACGCCCGATGATTGTTGCTTCCGTCGAGCAGAGTAGCCGACGGACGTTCCGGCGAACTCTGCAGATCCGATCATGCAGTGCTACTACTCATGTAGCTCCCTTGAGGCGGTCGGAGAATTATCATCCAAGCTTATGGATGGACGAGCGTGTGCAGTCCCTCATGAACACTTGTACCGCGGTATGTGAGTGTCGTTGTTGATCGATCGTCGAAATTTGTTTGTAACCTTTGTTTTGTTTTGTTTTGTTTTGTTTTGTTTTGTAGGTGCAACAAGAAGAGAATTGTGAGAGGATAAACGTACTGAAGGAGCAGACCAGGAATCAACTGACACGCGAGAAGCAGCACGTAGCAGAGCAGCTTCAACTGATCGACCACCTGCAACAGCTCGGGGTGGCTTACCACTTCAAAGACGAGATTACTGACGTTTTAAGTCGTCTTCATGCTTCTTTAGACCATGTGAGCTCGCAGCTGAAGGACGATCTCCATGCCACATCGCTGCTCTTCAGGCTCCTCAGAGCAAAAGGGTTCTCTGTTTCACAAGGTAATTATTAATCAATGATCACTAATATTGATCAATCACTTCACAGTTCTGATCATGCATATTGTCTGTTGGTGTCTGCAAAATTACTTAGATTTGTTCGAGACATTTAGAGACGAGAAGGGAAACTTCGAAGCTCGGTGTGATAATAACCAGATCAGAGGGCTTCTGAGTCTGTACGAAGCTTCTTACCTCGAGAAGGAAGGAGAGACTGTGATGAAGGAAGCCATGGATTTTGCGACGGAGAAGCTGAAGGCATTGATGGAGGAGGGATCTGTTCCTGAGGCTGGCGGTCTCAGAGAGCAGGTGGCCCATGCGCTGCAGCTTCCACTGCATTTGCGGATGGAGAGATTGCAGCACAGGTGGTTCATTGAGGCATGCCGTGGCGACGACAGCATCAACCCTCTCCTGCTGGAGTTTGCCAAGCTCGACTTCAATCTGGTTCAGGACATGTACAAGAGTGACCTCAGAGAGCTGTCCAGGTAAATCGAGTACTGCAACTAATCAAACCTGCAAAAGAACGATGAGTTTTATATATCGTACTCGTACCGTCACAACAACAGATCGTACAAGTGTTTGTGATCCCCTTTCATTGATAGGAAGCACAGTACTGTCTCTGTAGACCAAAACTTGTACGAGTATATATCTAATAACAATTTCAAAGCCTAATTCCTTTTACATGCAGATGGTGGTCAGAGCTCGGGCTTCCAGAGAAGCTGCCATTTTTCCGAGATAGATTACTTGAGAACTACACGTGGGCACTTGGTTACACTTATGAACCAGATAACCGGAGAATGTTTGAAGCAAAGACAGTATCTTTAATTTCATTGTATGATGATCTTTACGATGTCTATGGAACCTTGGATGAACTCCAGCTCTTCACTGATGCCGTCAACAGGTGACAACTAGCGCATTATATTTATCATCATCGAGTCATGTTTATCTCAACTATCTAAGCTCGAGCGATTTTTGTTGCAGATGGGACTTAACTGCCATGGACGAGCTTCCAGAGTACATGAAATTATGTTTCTTTGCCATCTTCAACGTGGTGCACGAAGAAGGCTATCGTGTGATGAAGGAGAAGGGCTTGGACATTGTGCCTGACTTAAAGAAAGCAGTAAATTATAAACACTATTTCAATTCTCTTCTTCCCTTTCATCTTTTTTTTATTACTGAATGAGTTGTTGGTATTAAATTTTCAGTGGGGAAATCTATGCAAAGCATACTTTCAGGAAGCAAAATGGTTCCACAATGGCCAAACGCCCGAGCTCCAAGAGTACTTGGAGAATGGATGGAAGTCAATCTCTAATCCACTCCTACTATTGAGTGCTTACGTTGAGGGCAAAGACTTAACCGGAGAGGCCTTGAGAAGTGTTCCCAGTTACCATGTGACCACACGCTCCTCAGGCATAATTTTCCGTATTTACGACGATATGGCCACTTCCACGGTAAATATATAAATATAAATAAATGAATATATATACATTAATGGGGATCAGACAACATTTACTTACTAGTAACTATTACAGTCTGAGATGGAAAGAGGCGATGTGGCGACGTGTATTCAATGCTACATGCACGAGAAAGGTGTCTCAGAGGAAGTGGCGAGGAGGGAGATAAGAGAATTGGTAAGGACGTTTTGGAGAGAATTGAATGGATCTCTTAGTTGGGATTCTCCATCAGAGGAGTATTTCAAGAATTTAGCGGTTAACATCGATCGGGCGGCGCTGTTTTTTTATCATGATGGGGATGGATACGGCAAGGAGGAAGGAGAAACCAAGGCTCAAATCATCTCGATATTACTCGAACCTATCCAAATTTAGAATGGACTCGATTCAAATACCCTGTACCCTCGTAGAGGGATCTATAAAGTATTGTCGAATTAAATAATTATATATCATCTACAATAAATTTGGCACTTAAAGCTCCATTCTGATTTCTGAAAACTCCACTGAGAACAACATTTTCATTAATTACAAACGATTCAAGTTACGGATTAATTAACTTTCAGATGCTCTGAACAAAGTAAGCAGAGATAAGAACAAGTTGATGATGTCCAAGTACAGCGCCACCGCTGCCCAAATGTACTCATCGTAGGAGTAGCGTTTGATCAGGTTATCTGTGTCATAGATTATGTATCCACAGAATATAATCGCGGCGATAGCTCCATAAATCATAGTAGAGATCCTTCCCAAGTTGAATATCAACTGTAGAAAAAATAAAGTTAAAAGTTTTGTAATAAAAACAAGCTTGATCAATCGCTGACTTGCCTGGATGAGAGCAAAGAGCATCAGTATGATGATGGCGGAGAACAGAAATGGTCCGAGGAAGCTGAAATCGTGGCCTCTGGAAGCCGCCCAGAAGGTGTACAGGGTGAGGCTCACAACCACTACCGCCGTGAGGATCACCGATTCCAGAATTACTTTTCCTGCTCGCCGAGTAGATTTACATGTTAATCTTCTAGCAAATGTGCGAAATTGAGCACGTAGATGTTAAGAAAAAAAAAAGTTTTTTAGGGTACCGCTGGTGTAGGCGCATGTCAACCCGACGGCGAAGCTGATGGAGACCGTAAAAATTCCGAGTAGAATAAAATTGAAGGGATGGTGCTGATAGTAGTAGTATAGCGGGCACAGGACTGTCGACATCGGACAATTTCCACACAAATCGATGCATATTTCATCAGAAAACGTATATTTTTGGAAGATAATAGAAAATTAGGGTTCGAAAAGAGGAATGAGGGTTTTGTTGATACCGATGAAGGGAAGAAGGATGAGGAAGATGTAGAGGCCGAGGCCAGCGCCGGAGGAGACGAAGAAGTGGGAAACGGAGGGAACGGAGACGACGAAGGCAGCAACGGCGACGGTGATCAGCATCTGGAAGGCGAGTATGGAGTAGATCCTCCGGATGAAGGCCCAGCGAAGCTCCGGCGGCTCCAGCATCATCGGGTACAGCGGCTGCGCCCCAGCTGCCTCAACGTCCCCGGCGCCCTTCCCGTACCCCGGTCGAGTCCACATCGTCCTTCGCCTCTCCGGAGAACGAGCGATCGATGAGATTCCAAGCGTTCGAAGAGGAGTTCGAGATGCTTCCTTCCTTGCTTGCTTCGCGTTCGCTCGCTGCGGAGGATGGCGAAAGCAACAGCAAGCGAGGGGTTAAAAAGGTCGAGACGAATGCGGTGAGGAAGACTCGAGAGAACCGTGGAGGACAAGTGGCGGACTGTCGGGTGCATTCTACAATTCTTATTGCAAAGGCCTTTGTGGCTTTTTACGGTGTTCTTGCGCCTGCGAGAGGCTTCCGGATTTTCCTGCGGCGGGGACCATAATAGTCCACGACTCCACGTAATGCTCCTTTTCCTGCGGCGGCGACCATAATAGTCCACGACTCCACGTAATGCTACTGTGTTGGTCAATATTTAAATTTGCCCCCGCAGAGTTCTCAATATTCCAATTTAAATTTAGCGCCATTTACTTTAGAATTTTCATTTCTAATATTGCATCTCCGCCTAATTCATCTATCTCTTATAATTATTAATTTAATTTAATTTTATAGTTTAACTATCGACCACAAATCCACGACAGATTTTGTATTTAAAATTACTTTATTAAATTTGAATATTATTTTTCACTATACACTATATTAATTTTTTTATATGCTATTTTATTTTTTTATATTTTCTCTCTCTCTCTCCTTTATTTTTTATTACTATCATGAATATGTAGAAAGTAAGAATTAAAAGAAATAATATTTTAATATTTAAGAAATAGATTTTTTTTAATTAAAAAAACTGTTTATAAAATTTAAATTTTGAGAATGGTGGGATAATATTGATGTAAATTTTTTTATATAAAATATAAAATTTTAGATACAATCTTTATTTAGGAATCTGATGCCTTGAGAAAAAATTAATGTTGTTGTTTGTTTGGTTTGATTATTTTTTATTTTTATTTTTTGAGAAAAGGAAAGATAAAGGAAAATATTATTTGGTTGATAATTATCATACATGATTTTCTAAAAAATAGAGAACATTTCATGAAAAATAAAGAATGTTTAAAGTTAATTTTTAAATAAAAAAATTAAAATAGTTATTTTTAAAAACTAAAAACTAAAAATATTTTTTTTATAATTCAAGTATTCATATTTTACCTAATTAATTATATAGATACTATTCTCCATGATTTACTTAATAAATTATAAACATAATTTGTGTATATTGAAAGCTAAGTGTATAATATTTTTTTTAGTAATATAACTGTTTATATTTTATTCAATTAATTTTGGAAGTAAAATATTCATTCACATGGGAATTCAGACATTAATCATTTCTCTTATTTTCTTAAATATTTTATCAGGGTTGCACTCACACCCTCAACTATATTTATCATTGTTTTTAAAATAAATATATTTTTAAAAATTTAAGTGTTAAAATTTTATTTGAATAAATGATATTCTCTCTCATTCATTTATTGAATAAATTTGAAATATAATTTATATTTTAAAATTATCTTCAATATATTCATCAATGAATATTAATAAGTAGTCAGTCCATATTATCCCTTTTTAATTTTATTTTTAGGCTCTATTTAAAATGACTTATGTCATTATTCTCATAGTCCGGGCCATATCTGAATGTCTCCTTAACTTCATTCAAGGTTACTCCACCTAGCATTTGATCCGGATCACAGCTTGCTAAAAAAAAATTCATATATCTCCATATATAATTGCATAGTAGTATTCATTTTGAGATTAAGTGCTCATGATTTTACTTTTAAATTCTACCAAAAAGTCTTATATCAATAGGTATATTATACCTCTTTTAAAATTTAATTTTTTTTATATCTTTTTTAATGTGTAAATTTGATTATATTCCAATGCTATTGACGTAGGTCCAATATAAAATCCACCCACTTATTATCAAAAATGGAAATATAATATAATAATTATTATATTATGGGGATGTTTGGTTCAAATTTATCAATCGGAATAGTAATGAATTTGATTACGGAGTCAATAGGAATGGGAATGGAAATTGTATTATAGTGTTTGGTTCAAATTCCGGAATGAATATGATTGTAATTGATAATGTTTGTTTCAAATCCACTTTAGTAATGGGAATCAAATAAATTTCCAATTTTACCCTTACTAGTTAATGTATTAAAAAATATTTTAAAAAATAATTTCAAAATATAACTACTTCGGACAAATATCAAGCAACATATCTATTTCCAAATAAAGCAACATATTTTCAATTTCGAACCACCATCAAATAACATATATACTACTGAATTAAGCAATATATTTTTGATTTGAAAGCATTTTTTAAAAAAATTAAAATAATTTCAATTTTATCATTCGAATCAACATCAAACATCATATGATAAAGTTAATATTACCAAAAAAATAACATCAATAATACTGTTTTCCAATACCATTTTAATCATCATCTACTTAACACAAAATACTGAGAGTTACTCAAATAGCTGTCTCAATGTAAAATATAAACCTACCCATAAACCTATGAGGATAACAATTCCAAATTCAAGATCTTAAAATAATAAAGTTATAATAAAGTGAGCACATATTCCCTCACTTCAGCCGAATCTAAACTGAATAATAAGTCAACATTCAAAGGATCTTGACAAATTGCTTTAGAAGCCTTGTACTTATCTGGACCACTGAACCCATGCTTTTCTAGCAGTTCAAGAACTTGTGGCATTCTTGAGGTTGTACCTTGCATCCAAGCTGACATTGTGCCAAGGTGACCATCAAGACTCTTCATAAAACCCCGAACTTCATCATTAAATTCCTTGTACTCAGTTTCAGCATTCTTCATAGGTGCAAGCTTCGTCTTCTTTGAAGTTTTATGTACTTTTTGAGGGAATTTTTGTTTTTTAGAAGCACGTGCATTGGAAGAATTGGATGGCAGAGACTCCATGGTAGATAAAAATTCAATTTCAGTGTTGGAATCACTCTCATCTGTCATAGGCAAAGTAACATCAGCATTTCCTAAATTCTGCTCAGCAGCAAGTGGATCTTCAGCCACATCTCCTGTTGCTCGATCATTGCCATACACAATATCCAAATCCGTAAAATAAGGGAATGAGACATTATACAAGCTTTAGCATCTTTGTGAGTCTGTAAAAAAAAACATAAAACAACAAGGTACATGAAATCACAAATTCAAAATCTACATCTAATAAAAAATATGCATAAAATCTCAAATTAAAATACATGAATTGACATACCTTAGTCCATTCGGTATACCATGTAAATTCACATTCAATCTTTTTTTCAACATCATTCCAAGAACAACCACTTTGCTTGCACATTTCATTAATGGCATGGTACCTTCCCTTTAAGAACTTGATCCTAGAATCAATGTGCTTCACTTCGATTGTCAACTAGGGCAACTTTTGCATCATCAACCTTCTTATCTCATTCATGTAATTGTTTTTAAAACCACCATCTGTTTTCTAAAGAGGATCAGTAGCCATATCTTGTAAACATCTAATTAAGACCCAACTTTCTTCCTCGGTCCAAAACTGCTTATTCTTGCCTCTTCCGTATTCCACATCATTTGTCTCTTGGTTATGAATATCCACTATATTGCTATTCATCACACTGTGGTTCAAGAAAAATTAATTCCAAAAGCATAATAATGTAATTGTACGCATTATATAATAACTCAAAAGCAAATATCAAATAATGTTGAAAAATAATAGGTGGTACATAAAGCAACTATCAGTCATATAAAATTCTACATCACATTGAAACAGTAGCTTTCATTTTTATTTATCAGTTTGTTAAGTGAACATACTTCATCACTTAATCAAACCATGTTACTGATACCAAAACCACATATAATCCTCAAAATTATGAATAGTGGAAACCATGATCACAATCAAAATCAAGCACAACATGACAAGATAAAATCAAGCACTATCAGAGTCATATAAAATTGTCCATCACATTGAAGATGTTCTAATCAAAATACAAGAAAAGTACAAACATATACAGTAGTCATCCCATATCAAATACTCCATTTCTCCGATTATTAAACATTTCAATTGCCATATTATTCCTGAACGCACTCCATTGGTCAGTTGGGGCAATTGTTCGTATGTATTCCATATCATCATCATCATCATCACTTTCCTCATCTAACCTTTCTTCACTGTCCTCTATAGATTCCTGTGGATCTTTACTCATAAATTTGCGAATTAGATTATGGAGTAGACAATAGGAAATAATAATACGGACTTGGGTTTGTATTGGGAAAAACGATGGAGATGCTAAAATTTTCCAACGTCCCTTTAACAAACCAAAACACCTCTCGATTACATTTCTTGCTTTAGAATGCTTCAT
>JBAMIB010000018.1:5102239-5113683 GCA_037177415.1 Kaempferia rotunda
ATATTATATTAGTTATTAACATTAACAGTAATATTTTAAATATGTATTATATTACTTAATATTATAAATATTTTAAATTTTATAATATTAATAATTTCATAACAATATAGTAATTCTAATAATTAAATGTCATATAATGTATTTTCAATGAAGTGTTATTTAGTAATCATGTACTATAAAATTATTAATTTTAATAATTATTATGATTATAAAAAAATAACATATTAATATATATGTTAAATAATAAATTATAAGAAGTATTAAGAATATTTTATGGAATATTACTTTTAGTGTATGAAATGATGTCCTATGGTTGGAGTTGGAAAAAAATTAAGTGTTGGAATGACACTAAATTGGTGTATTTTTTACACTAAAATGGTGTTTATGGTTAGAGATGGTCTTATACCTGGAACGCGTGCGCGATAACTAATAATAAATTAAAAATCATATTTGATTGTTATTGCAGCGGCAATTAGGCACAAGAAACTATATGATGAGGGTAAACAAATAATTAATTAATCTCTCAACTATATCACATCAATCTAGATCATTAACTGTGAACAGTTTCCCAAACCCTAATTCACCTACCTAGCTTCTCCTTCGCTTGCTATACAAACAACACCTACATCACCTTTTTTTTTTCCTCAGAAAACATATTAATTATCTCCCCAAGCTTTGATCAGAGAAACTGGCAGTGGTACCTTCCCACTCACTGTGTCACTGCCACCTCCCACTTCAACTCTGGGGCCCACCTCAGGCAGCAGCATTATGAGGCCACAGGAGCATGTGAGATGCGAAAGTTGTCTGATCCTTTGCCTCAAACTGTAAACAACACCTCCCATTCAATGCACACACCATCAAACCTTTCACTGTTTTGGAATGACCAGACCACGCATCAAACGCCCAAAGCTCACTTCTCTTTCCTTAATGGAAAAGCCACACCATCTCCCTCCCTTTCCTCCCTCTCCCATCACATCACACCCAACTTTACTATTCCACTCTCTTCTTCTTTCTTTCTTTCTTCTTCACAATTAGGGGAAAAGGAGGAGGAGGAACAGAGGGAGAGGGGGAGATGGGGAGAGGAAAGATCGTGATCAAGAAGATCGAGAACCCAACGAATCGGCAGGTGACTTACTCAAAGAGGAGGACGGGGATCATGAAGAAGGCCAAGGAGCTCACTGTGCTCTGCGATGCGCAAGTTTCCATCATCATGTTCTCCAGCACAGGGAAGCTGTCGGCGTACTGCAGTCCTTCTTCCGAGTACAAAGATCTCCTTTTGAAATATGTTTCTGTCGACGATCTCCTCTATCTGTCTTTCTGAAGTAAAAAGATTTGATTTTGCTTTTATTTTTTTTAGAACGAAGGCGATTTTTGATCGCTACCAGCAAGTAACTGGGATCAACCTGTGGAGCGCGCAATACGAGGCAGAAACTCTCTGATCTTCTTCCTGTCCGGTTGATTTGTGTTCTTGAGCTTGATCTGGTTGATGTTTTTTTTCTTCTTCTTCTTTCATTTTTCTCAGAAAATGCAAAACTACCTGAACCACCTGAAGGAGATCAACAGGAACCTCCGCAAGGAGATCAGGTAGGCGATCGAGGTGCAGTTAGCTCATTTCGGTAGAGATTGTGGTGTTCTTGAACTCTTGCGTTCATGGCGGAGCAGGCAGAGGATGGGGGAGGGATTGGACGGCATAGGGATCAAGGAATTGCGCGGTCTTGAGCAAAACTTAGACGAGGCTTTGAAGGTTGTGAGGGAGAGGAAAGTAAGCAACTCAACTCCCATGCATATTTCTTTCTCTACCTTTCGATCATAAAAAAAAACTTGAAAAATAAGAGAAAAAAATGGATAATTAATTCAGTGTTTCTTTGTGCTGAATCGCAGTATCATCTGATAGGAACTCAGACAGATACCTATAAGAAGAAGGTAAACTAACACTGATTCCTTGCTGATGTTTACATTGTTTATCAGTCGTTGAGGGTAAATCAGTCATTCAGTAACCAGAATACTTGTCTTATTGGTGATAAATAGGGTTGTAAATAAATCGAACCGAGCCAAATTGAACTTAACTCAGTAAACAGCCTAATTAGTTATTTAATTGTCTCCTTAAACCTTCATTGGATGCAGTTGAAGAGCGCCCAAGAAGCACATAGGAACCTTCTCCAAGACCTGGTAATTAGTTAGGATTGTTGTTGTTACTGAACAAACAATGTATTACGGTTATCATTATCGTTAGTTGCGGTTCGGACTATCTTCAGGAGATAGAAGGCGATCCGGCAGCTTACGGGTATGCGGTCGACGACACGGGCAGCCAGGACGGGCCGGTGGTGCTCGCGGACGGTGGGTCGCATATCTATGCGATCCAAGTTCAACCCAACCAGCCCAATCTCCAAGGGATCGCGTATGGATTCTACGACTTGCGTCTCGCTTAGTTAAGCTAATAATTAGTTATGTCATGGTGTTTAAATCCACTTTGGAGCTTAAGAAACAGGTATTAGTGAATAGTAATCTGTGGGTTGTCTGTCTGTCTGTCTTATGCAAGAAGTATTTAGTCCGTTTACTTATGTGTGTTGTTGCTTTGTTGTTTCCATTAATAATATCTCCGTGATGTTGATTTCTCTACTTCAATAACTAGTAATTTGAAAGTGGGGAAAGAAGAGTTAAAATCTTGTTTACTTGGAAGGGGAGGGAAAAGAGGGGACTTGAAGCGCCTCTTTATGTCAGGCGATCAGCTGTGGCGATGGGATGAATGCAAGTCATGGCAATGATTGGGCTGGGCATCATGATGATGTGATGGAGACATGCCACATGATCCATGATGCATCGGCATGGATGATGGCAATTTTTAATTTTGCATGTCAAATTTATTTATTTATTTATTTTCAAATACATTACTCCAGCTGTATTTATTTATTCTTAATTTTGCATGTTAAAATTATTTTGAGAACTTTACTAGTTTACTTGGACGGATGCATAGGAATCTCTCCTCCCTCTACTTTTGAGTCGTGTTTACTGCGGTGAGAGATTAGGTTGGAGGAAAAGGACCACGGAAAGATAGCAGGAAGGTCATTTGGTGTCCCCCCATGAAGGATCAAGTGACACACATTGTCCTTCAATCAATTCCCTTGCAGGAACTCCATTCTTTTTCAAGCGAAAATAAAAAATAAAACATAAAATAATAATAATAAATACAAAATTACGAAGGTGTAAACAATTGGGACAAGAAAAAAAAATACATGTCCTTAGGCAAATCCGCCTAGCGTAGGCACCCCTCTAAATGTAAGGCGCCTTCTGTGAGAATCGTTTGCCCAGTGTGGATGTGCAGGATAAGATTATATATATATATATATATAAAAAGAGTATTACTTTGTTGAGATGTGAACCTTGATCTTTTACTATCTATTTGGGAAGATGCGAGTAAAAGCGGTGAGAGGAGGGAAGTGGACTTTTATCCTCTCTTACTCTTCAAATGACCTATTTTTTTAAATTTCAATCTGGTGTGTAAGAAAATTTCTCACTTTTTCCTTTCCATTAATAAACTCCCCGGGGAAATCTAATATCCTAACCAACTATTGACATTTTTATATTTTAATTATTTATTTAATAACTAATTAATAAATTTTTTATTATACTACTATTCTTAATAGTTAAAAACATTAAAAAAAAATTTTGTTTCAAATCTGTAATAATTTATTTATATTAGTGTGATTTAAAATCTAAAGGGAATGAGTAAAAATAATTTTAATAGTTAGACTGATAGTTCTTATCAATTCAAGATATTTTTATAAAATTATGACAGATATGTAGACAACTTAAGTGTTTTTTTTAAATCAATAGTTCCTAACTGTGAATGGGCGATTCTGAATCATGAACCGTAAATGTCTTGAACGGTTAAAGTTAAAAGCTGACCTGTTAGAAATCGAACGGGCGATTGAGATTGAAATTCTTTCTAGGTTTATCTTGCATTACGATCATTTAGGCTAACTATGATCAGTCACACTACCACATCCATAAACAAAAAAGACTTGTATATTGAAAAGCAATAGCATTATTCTACCATAGAGAAGGAAAAATAGGACAATCTATAAACACCCAGAGTTTGCAAATATATACATGTTCATCACATAAAGATCTTTTAATTTAAACATTTATGTTCATCTGCAAAGGAAGGACTTTCTTTTATGAATGTGATCAGCAAATACCGTTCGATATTACTCATTCATTAAGATTCATGGTCCTCATCAGAGATTACTGCAAAACAGAAACAAATATAAATGCAAAGTAGAAAACAATCAATGGAACACCAAAAAAAAAACAGACTTTACAGAAACATTTCAGAAAGTTGGAACGAAAACAAAGCAGAAAATCATATGATCACCGGAGAAACTGGAACATGAATTTTGATAAAAACATATTGACATCTGATTATGTTCATGCTGAAAGAAACAAAAAAGTGGAAACAAATTACATAATAATTGATTCACGTCACTAGAAATCAAGATGTCAGTAATGAGCATTAAGTATCCAATAGAGTATCAATAGAGAAATTTTCAAAGAATGCCAAAGATCTCAAGTCAAAAAAGGAAAAATATGTTGATATATCAAATTTTCATATGCTAAAAGTCATAAGATAATTAATGAGTTCTTCAGTTTAATGAATTTTATCCTTTTGAGACTACTTTTGCTCTTGAAATACGCCTAAGCATCAAGAAATTAAAATATCTTATTAATCCTAAGTCATCAATTAAGAAAAGAGTTTACGAAAACTAATCATCAAAGGTTAAAAATCGCGGTTGATTCAAGTAGTGAATTACATGTAAGCCATACCTAATCCTATATATCTTACTATTGATTTTTATAGAATCTTCTAAAACACTATGGATCATGTTAAGTATACCTCACTTCAACTTATCTAGCAATGTAATGTATCAGTAGTATTTCAACATTCTATATCGCGGTAGGATATTTTTATATCATTTTGTACTATAATTTATCCTATTCCTATTTTCTTTGTAATCTACACTCAAATACAATTTAACTACAATATCATTAATTATTGAACACAAAGGACATACTACTAATAATAATCATCATATTTGTTCTCTTGAATTCCTATTACATTTATAGTTTAGACTAAATGACACACCACAATCACACAAACTCTATAAATTCCTTTACAGATCAGGGTTTAGGGTAAATTAGCATTCTATTAATTCATTATACCAAAAATTCATCGAAAAGTTCAACAGTTGAGGGCTGCCATATGGTGCCTAAAACTATTTAAAATGAATTATCATATCATTTATGAGAAAATTGATTCTAAAATCCATCACATAAAAACTAACCATGAATTTTTTTACAAAAACAAAAAACAAAAAACTAAACCATCATTTTCAAGAGAGACTAAATAAAAAGAACTTCAAGTTGATGTTTGATAATCTACTTGTATAAACAATCAATATAAATAATAACTTACCTATAATGCCACACAAAATCAAATGAAAACTCATTAAAAATAGATGCAAGAAAACAAATGAAATAAAAAATATGATCAACAATGAATACAGTTTAATGCATCAACAACAAATTTTCTTTCTTTATTGCAGTTTGAATAAAAATATAACAAAATAATTTATTCAGAATTTGATCAAATCAGAGAGATCAAAACCTAAACCTCAAACAAGTTCATGTCATGTACAATATAATTGCTTCAGAATAGATGGAAGAAAAATAAAATTTAATAAAAGATTAATTAACATGTTCATGCTACTGTTCTATATATCTTGGAGGAATAATGCTCTACAGTAGCCAATTACGTAACAGGAAAAGAAGTAAACTTATAAAAGAAATTGAATGAACAGTCAACTCCATAAATCTATTTATTTATATTTATATATATATATAATATAAGAAAGAAAGCTAACTTACTTGAGTAGAAGCTTCATCTCTTCTTCACTAGCTCTCTCCTGCTGTCAATGGAGATGGAGCTACTAACAAAGTTTGTAATAGTTAAGAATGCATGAAATTTGAGAAGGTGAGATCACAAGCAAGCATGCATTATATGCATATCCTGCAAATCCCTTAAAACGTGGATTCTTCTCGGAAAATGTAAAAAAATATGACACCAAATTCTATGCTGACAAGATAGAGAATAATTTAGGAGGAGAGTGATCGATCGAGTAAGAGAAAACTAAAGCTTAAATGATTATTCCATGGATTACAGAATTGATGATATTGAGGTGCACAACAACAACATAAAGAAGGAGAGCAAGATCAGATCAAGTGGACCTGCTTTAATTAATCTCTCAGGGTCTGTGTTGATGCGGGAAGAATTGCGTGCCGGCCATGAACGCGGTCAGCGGCGTCGGATACGGGTCGAACAGTTGGTCTACAGCCGTCGGATTAATGGCGGCGTCTCCGAGCGCCGCGGTGGCGGTTGGGGAGGAGGAGCCGGTGTCGCCGGGGTGGTGGTGGAGGTGGGGGTGGCGGGAGGATGAGGTAGAGGCTCCGCCAGCTGGATACGTCTCCGACGGTCCTGCCTCCGGGCCGTGGTCGTAGAGGAGCCCCTTGAACACGTGTCCGCCGATGTTTATGGCCGTCTGGTAGGCGAAGACTTCGTCCCCCTCGTCGACGTGGCTCACCCGCACGCACCGGAACGACGCCGGAGCGCTCACCTCCGCCGGGAAGCTCTCCTGCAGCTCTCCTGCCACCATTGCATTATATGCGTCGATTAAATGTTACCGGAGTTGGAAAAATCAAGGTGTGGAACATGATTCGGCGAATAGTGTTTTAGATTACAGTACAGCAGTGTTGATCGGACACTGCCTGAGTTTATGGGACGGAGAGGGGGGGGGAGGAGAATGGTAGTATTGGTAACAGTAGTCGGAAATTGCAGTACCAACCAAACGTGGATGGGACGGCGATTGCGGTGGTGGGTCGCGCGCTCGCCGATGTGAGCTCTCGCTGTCTCTTGGAAGGCTCAGTGACGGCGTTGGCGGCGGCGGCGTCGCCGCTGCTGGAGGAGGCGCGATGGCGGTGCTGGTCAGGCTGAGCGGCACCGGCGAGATTCTGCTGGCGCTCGCGGCGCCTGGCGGCGGGCACCCAGGTGCTCTTGACGTGGGTGGAGCATGCGAAGCCGCGGCTCTGGCAGCAGGTGCGGCAGCGGATGTGGACGCAGTCCTTCTTCGCCTGATTGCCGCAGTCCCGGCAGCTCACGCCGCCGCGAGGTTGCGCCTCGTCAGGGAAGACGCCGCCGCCGCCGGGGTAGATCTGGCCGTGTTGCTGCCACAGCTCGAACCCACGGGTAGCGTACCCAGCAGAGGCGTCCTCCCCCCGGCCGCCGGCACCGCGGGGTTCATAAAGAAAGAAGCCGCCTTCGGTCGGAGGGACACCGCTTCGGGGCGGCTGATGACTGCCACCGGCGCCGCTGCCTCCTCCGAGAAAGAATCCTGCCATAACTCCGTCTCCACCGCCTTAATTATATCGCTGCATCCGTCCCAGCGATAAAGAAGGCGAAGGCGGGAAGCGGAATGGTCGCCGTATGCTTTTGTTCTGCTGCTGCTTTTTTGCCCCGGCAGCGTGCTGCAAACGGCGGCGGTGGCAGCAGCTGCAGCGAGTGGAGCAGGCGACCCTGCCTGATTCTTCTCTCTCCGTATATAAATACGTATCTACTCCCCCTCTGCCTCTTAAATTTCTTCTCGCTGTTGCGGTCTTCGATCTCCACGGTTGTCTTGAAATCCGAAAAGGAACGAGTTTGGGCGAAGCGAAAGAGATCAGAACGACGACAGACTCTGCTGCGACGCCGCCATCTCGACGGCTGTGGCAGCGGAGCGGCCTCGATTACCGATTTATTGCTCCGCACCACTCTCTCCTCCTTCCAATTCGCTTCCCCCTCTCTCGCTTACTTTCCCCAATCCCTTTATCCACCTCCCCCTCTCTCTCTCTCTTCCTCTTCCTCTTCCTCTTCCTCTGTAATCAGGTTTATTGAGAATCGGTGCGATGGTTAATACATAAGAGATTAACACATGAGATTTAAATGTCGAAACTTAACAAGTTCAAGCATATACCTGATTTACCTCCTCCGTGTTGACCTAGGGACGAGTTGGCGGGGGCACTGGGGCAAGCGAATCACCTTTTGCCACAGGATAAGGGAATGTAGTCTTTTCAGGGTGGTGCGATGGTTAAGGTATTGAAGGTTGCCACATGAGATCATAAGGTCGAAACTCGATGCATCTGAGCATGCCCTCTTCGTGTCTTGATCATTTGCACTAATAATTAATAATCATCCATAATTTACTTCTTCCGTATTAACCCAGAGACGGATTAATAGGGACATTGGTGGCGAGCAAATCACCTTTTACCACGGATTAGGGAATGCGGATTTCACACTTTACAGAATTTTGATATTTTCTTTATAAAATTTAAAAATAAAAATAAAAATAAAGATAAACTCACTGGGGCAGTCGGAGACGTTGGACCGCACGCTGCACTTGGACGGCAGGCCGAGCGCAAGGGAGACGTTGAACGTTATGCCGAGCTGCGGCTCGTTGCGGTCCTTGACGAGGATGCAGAGGCACTTGATGCCCTTCGCCACCACCAGCTGCTTCAGCCCGGAGCAGCAGTCCGGCGTCGGCGCCGGCGCCTTACCCCCCACGTACGGTAGGCACGTCGCCAGCCCCGTCAGCTGGTTCGCGCACTCCTCCCGGTCGCTCGCGAAGTCAGACCGCGCCGCCGGCAGCGCCGCCACCCCCACGAGCAGCACGACGAGCAGCACCCGGAACTTGTAATTCGAGCTCAGAGTTAACGGAGCCATGTTTGAGCCGGAGATGATCAAGCATGTATATATGTGTATATTTATATATAAAAGAATTTATTTTCTTTTATATTTTTCATTGTTAATTCATGAAAGCTCTGGGGCAATTAATATTTCAACAAAGTGGTTGCATTTAAGAGGGTTAACTCAGAGGGAAAATAAATAAAAAAGATTAATCATTTTTGATAACTTAAGTCCAATATTCTTAGGTGTATGTCCTATTTAGAGAAAAAAATCTCTACAAATATGGTTTAACTAACCGGGGGACTAATTAACTCAGAGGAAGGAATGTCACTGGCTGGTGATAGACAGAAGTGAAAAAAAAAAAAATCAAATGCCTTCTACTTATCATCGATCATCACTCGAAGAAGTAACTGAAACATGATGACTAAATTGCTGACAATTGATCGTGAAATCGAAGTCAAGCGATCATGAAATCATGAGATTAATTTCGTGGCTAGGCGACCGCCGACAACGAAATCCTTGCTCGACGACCATGACATCATCCTCAAAGTGACGCTCAAGCAAGCTGCTAGTGATCAAATTGTGAATAATTAAGAGTCCACGAATTCTACAGTAACATCTATCCCACAGTAGTATCTATCTGTAACGGTTTAAAATAATTTTTTCTCGCTCCATTCAACATTAAACAGTTACCCATATAAAAAATAAAGAAGATAAATTAAAAAAATATATATATGAGATAAAGAATTTTACTTGGTTCGTAATAAGAAGATTGATACTCCAAGGAAAGTAAACTCAATAACAAAGTCTTATTCTCGAACAAATCGTCGGAGACAAAGAAGTCTTGTATACGGAAATGACACTTGGAAACTTAGAAATTCGAACAGAGATATCGTACAAAGTGTGATGTCAAAAGTAGCTGACAAGTTGAACTTATCAAGTTGGTGACTTGGCACCTTCCGAGCGCCCGGACCGGGTCCAGATGCCCCCACGTGGATGTGGTTACCCTCAATTGCAACGACTCTTCAACAATGACAGATAAAATTTATCCACTCCCACCGCCCAGACCAGGTCAAGGGGTCGAACCGTGCTGATGTAGCTCCCCACAATAGCTACGCGACAAAGCTCACTCAGGCTCCCTGGGTGGTTCGGGATCCCCGGACAACCAAAGTCAACTTCGTGTTGACTTCGACTCCCGTCAATTTTGGTCAGTTCCGATTGTTTGGGTGATCTTGGACATTCAGAATATGACTCACCTAAACTCATTTTCCGTCCTTCTCCTGGAGTGAGCTTCCTCTCTTACTTCTCGTCCCTCAAATCGTTGTGTGTGTCCTTTTCATTCCACCGGTGTACTTTTCCGCATTTTCTTGTCCCTCGGATGTGTTGAGTCCGTCGACTCGATTCCCGCGCCATTCTTCTTTTCCGCCACGTTTTCGCTCAATTTCTTGTATTCCTAAGCTCTTGCACACTTAGACACGGGGTTAAACACAATATGAGCTAACTTAACTTGGTTGATCACATCAAAACATACTCGGGTACTAACGATCTCCCCTTTTTATTTGATCAACCCAAGTTTAAGTTAGGGTGAGACAAAGACTGTACTTTTAATTAAACAATTAACTACAAGTAATTATGCAATTTAAAATTAAAAATTATGCAATTTAAATTTGAAAAAAAAATATTATCTCCTCCTAAACTCATCTTCTAAAAAATTCTAAAAGAATATATGGTAGGGGAAAAAATCTAAAAGGAATATCAAAGAATTTTGCAAATAAGATAATTTTTGACCTAGAAAATTCATTAAAATAAGTGAAAAATTAATTCAAATAAGATTTTGGAACCCAATATAGGTTCCAATGTACCGGATTAACAAGGTATTTCCTACGAATATATGCTGGAGCAATCGTTGTAACTTAGGTTTTGATGTAGGACAAAGGGTTTAAGTTAGGGTTTGTATCTGTATTTGATATGCACTATAAAGTGTGCAGGTGACATGTCCAAAGGAAAGTTCAAATGTGACTTGACAAGTTTGAAGTTCCAGAATGAGGAGCTCTTGGCAAGGTTGAAGTCTCGGAGGTGAGGAGTCTCTTGAAAAGGAAGACCCGACGAAGATGACAAGGTCAAAGGAAGCTCCTGAATGCAAAGCGTGAAGGATGGAGAAGCATCCGAGAGACGTAAGACTGATGGAGGAGGCTAGAAGGCAAGGTCGAAGTCGAAAGGATAAATTAGGATTTCTACCCGTCGACTAATAAAGTCATCAGTTGACTGGGGAACAAACAAAAAGTTCTGTTCGCTTAGCCCATGAAGACCAGTCGACTGACTAGTAGACTTATAGGTTACCATTGGTTTGCTGACGTACATAATCCCATAAAATCCTTGTGCGATATTAGCCGTTATTTAATAACAGTCGACTGACATGTTCATCAATCGACTAATGCTCGGGATTTTGGTAACCTAATATAAAAGCTCTAGAACTTTAATTTGATTAATGGATTAATTTTTGTCGCTAATTAGAAATCAAACATTAATTTGATTGCTAATTTAGCGACTGAATTAATTTTCATCACTAATTCAGCCATTATTTACCAGCTTTCTTAGGGCATCTCCAATGGTTGGAGCTCTACCAAAGCTTTTTTTATGATTCCAATATGCCACATCATGCCACATCAAC
>JBAMIB010000018.1:5177896-5189446 GCA_037177415.1 Kaempferia rotunda
ATTTTAAGTAATGATAACAAAACGATGATAAAGTGAAGATTCTAAATTCGAATATAAAAAGATTACATGATTATAGATGATGATAACTAAAGATTTTATGTATTAATGGAGAATTTTAAGAACTTAAAGTTTTAATAAGATATTGTGATTTACTCTACTTCTTTAACTTCTTAAACAAGATTAAATTTATGTATATCTTTCTTGATTACCCACTAAGTCATTTGACTTACTTTCTGCATTCCTTAGCCTCCAGCTTTACATGCATAGAGACCTTTTGGATATTATAGTTGGTTTTGACTTTATATAGAGTTGCTGAGAGATCTCGACCTACTAATTACTTGTTTGCTTTGTTTTCACTTCATTTTATCTAGGTTATTTTATGTTGTTATGTAAATATCATTTTGTCATATATAAAGAATATGATATATAAGATTTATGAATTTTCAGGTTATCTATTTAGATGATTCTAAGATTTTTCTTTTATTATATTATGAGTGGGGTGCTGGGAAACTATACCCCTAGGGTGTGACACCCACTGTGATGCACATTGATAGGCCATCGACTATAAAGTGTACGTGAAGCTGGAATCAGTTAATCCCTCTCCCTCTCTCTCATACTCGCAAACATTCACTTTTCTTTTATTCACTTTTCTTTTTGGTCCAACATTGACTTAACCATGAGAGAAGTCACGTAGGTGCACGAATGGAAGCAATTTAAATGGAGGGAGTAAAACATTTTTCAATAAGAACCCACACAAGTGAGGGAGGAACAATTGAAAGGAATTTTTATAACATGTACTACCCATATATGAATCTTAATTCAAGCAATTCTATACCGGATCTTGTCGTTGTTATATATCAAAAAAAAAAAAAAAAGATGAAATAATTGCAGAAGCTGTCAATCCTTACCTAAATTGAGATTTGTCACTATAACTCAATGTTGCTAGAGCAACTTGAAATAGGAAGAAGATAAGAAACCATGAATGATAGTCGGTTATAAGTTGAATTTATGATTTATTTACTTTCACATAATTTAGGTACGGACTGTAAGGAGCACTTAGGATATATAGATGTAATTGCCTTTTACTACAAAAGATATGAAATAACGAAGCTTGATCTTTCGTATGAGTTGGGATGACGACAATTATATTCTCCTCTTGGATGGAAGAAAGAAGAGCATGCAAGATCCCTTGGTCCACTTTCCCTGATCCTCTCTTGGACTAGGGGCATTCATAGGTGGGATCTTATGAACCCCACCTGTTAGACAGGAGGCGTCCATGGGATCTCACCTATGAATGAACCTGGTCTTCTCTTGGACCAGCGGAAAGCTGACCAGGAGATATGCTCTCGAAAGAAGAGTCAATCTTGATCCAATAACTCTTTGAAGATCATAACCTCTCTATATATAGAGATAAATTATCCTATACAATCACTGTGTGTGGCAATCATGTGCAACTCACTGTGGAAGGATCATGCACTGGAAGCACTTTTTACGTAGAGAGTCGTATATGAATATCATGTACAGTGATCATGTAGGATGAAATTATTATATATAGAGAGAATATGCATTAGATTTGATTCCTCATAATGACAAATTCATGTGTTACAAAATAACATATAAGTCCATCGAATCAAGAAATAAACAACAGGTGGATATAACTTTCAATGCTAAATGGTTGATGTAGCAAGGTCATAATTTCTACAATAATGGCGACTTGATGTTAGATAGCAACGGACCCAATTCTATTATTTATTTCTAAATGGTGATGCTATTAATGGAGTATGAGCACGTAGAATTATGTAGTCAAGCAAGCTATTGCCCCCTTTCATTATATTTTTCTTTTGACGAACTAGTATTCTATTTCTTCCTTTAGTCAACCAGAAGACCAAGCCTTTTTTTTTTTTTTGGATCATTCTCTAACTTTAGTCAGAATTAGTTTGCCGCAGGAGTATTCAAATTAGTTCCTCTGACAATGCAATTGCGTTGACATTGCATAGCAATCCATCAGAACCTAAGTCTTGTCTCTGTCCATCGAGTTTCAATCTTCATTGCTCATCCAAACAGCCTTGTTTCTTCTCTGTTTCTGCAGCACTGTGATTTCTGAAAGATGTGGAGGAAAGAAGATTGGAGCTTGCTCGTCCTCTATCTAATTCCATGCTTGATCTTCTTCAATGCGCCAAGGACTTGTGCTGTCGACTACACATCTGACTGCAGCGGAGGCAACTATAGTCGAAGCAGTGGCATAGGCGAAAGCCTCACGCTCCTCTTCTCCTCTCTGAGCTCACTGTCTTCAAGCTCCAACTTCGCGAATACTACCGCGAGGGCCAACGCCAACACTACTGTCTATGGCTTGTTCATGTGCCAAGGGGACCTCCCTCATTCAGACTGCCACAGTTGCATCAATTCTGCAATCCTCAACATCAACCAGAGTTGCTCCAACTCGCGCAGCGCCGCCATTTGGTATGAATTCTGCGAGCTCCGGTACTCCGACCTCAACTTCTTCGGCATCCCTGTCACCGAGGGGCACTTCACTACCAATCCTTATGAGGAAACAAGCTCGACGAAGCCGTACCAGGTGATGTCGTCCCTGGTGCAAGTGGCTCCCTCAAGCAAGCCACTCATGTTCGCGAGCAATGTGTCGAACATGTACCCCTTGTTTGCTCAGGCACAGTGCTCGTCGGATCTCAGCGTGCAAAACTGCAGCGTGTGCTTGACGACCATCTTGGCGACCATCAACAGCTGCTGTGTTCAACGGAAAGGGTGGAGGTACTTCACTCCGACTTGTTGGGTTAGATACGAGCCAACTCCCTTCTTTGGCAACTACCCGAACGCAACTTTTCCTTACATCGTCCGGAGCCAGTGTGCATCGTATGGCCTCCTCTCCGGCGAGGTCAGCGGAAAGCAAGCCAGCCTTAGAAGCCTCCTCTCTGATCTGCAATCCAATGCACCAGCAACTGGCTTTTACAATACGTCGGTCGGCGAGAATTATAGCCGGCTGTTTGGCCTCGCTCTCTGCAGGGGAGACCTCGCCGCCGATAGCAGCGAGTGCAGTGACTGCCTTGGCACAGCAGGAGCTGCGATAGCGGACGAGTGCCCCAACAAGACTGAAGGGTTCATGTGGTATGGCCAGTGCTTCGTGAAGTACTCAGACCATAACTTCTTTGGCACTCTGGACAACAGCAACTACACATACTGCAGCAGATCAGGACTGGTCTCTCAAGACATTGATCAGACAACGAGTGCAAAGGCTCTCAGCCTCATTCCACTGGCAATCAACAACTCTTTGCTGTTTGCGGCCGATAAGGTTGCGATCAACGACACGTTGTCGAGCTATCTGCTGCTCCAGTGCACCAGAGATCTTACCAGTCAGAGCTGCCGGTCATGCTTGGAGACAGGGATCTCTCAAGTGACCGATGCGTGCAAGCAGATCAAAGGGTGGCAGTACTTGTCTGGTAGCTGCTCTGTGAGATATGAAACCTTTCCTTTCTATAATGAAACAGCTGCAGCAAGAATTCTTGAGCTGCAGCCAGAAGGTAATTAAAATATTCGCAGACAGTATATTTCTTGCAAAATTGATCTCGACCAATTAGTTCTTTGACAGAAGGAAGAGGATCATCGAACGTTAACGCCATTGCTATTGCACTTCCCATTGTGGGAGCTGCAGTCTTGGGAGTTCTTCTCTGTTGTGCATGGTGCATGTGGAGAAGAAGAGGCAGGAACCAATGATCTGAAATTGTAAGCTTTCTCTGGTCTGAAATCTGAACTCAGTCTCACTTTGTTATTATACAGGAAGTAAAGGCCTTGAGCCAGTCGATCTCGAAACTGTGCAAGATAGAGACTTAACCTTCATGGATTTGGATAGCATTCAAGTGGCTACCAACAACTTCTCCAATGAGAACAAGCTAGGAGAAGGTGGATTTGGACCTGTTTACAGGGTATCAATGTCCTTTTCAATTGTTGTTTAAAGTCTTTATGGATGAATTAACAATGGCTGAATTGTGATCATGTTTCAGGGAGTGTTGGTTGATGGAAAAGAGATAGCCGCCAAGAGGTTGTCGGGAAAATCTAAACAAGGTATTTCCGAGTTCAAGAACGAGGTGAAGCTGGTTGCACAACTCCAGCACAAGAACCTTGCGAGGATATTGGGGTGTTGTGTCAAAGGGGAAGAAAAGCTTCTGATCTATGAATACCTCCCCAATAGAAGCCTTGATGCCTTTCTATTTGGTCAGTTTTCTTTCTTTCTTTCACTTCTTTCATCTAACAATATAGATTCTGAATTCTTTGAACCTTTGTGTCCATTGACAGACCGAAAAAATCGTGAGTTGTTGAATTGGGAGAGAAGATTTCTTGTAATCTCAGGAATCGCAAAAGGCCTTCTCTATCTCCATGAAGATTCACTTCTTAAGGTCATTCATAGAGACCTTAAAGCTAGCAATGTGTTATTGGACAAAGACATGAACCCCAAAATATCAGACTTTGGCATGGCAAAGATCTATAACTTGGACGAAAGCGAAGTAGATAACACACATAGAATTGTTGGCACTTTGTAAGCAAATCTTAACCCTTATCTACTAGTTGTCTAAGACTGATCATTGATTTCATGTACTAAGAAATTTCTTTCAATATCAATCATAGTGGATATATGGCTCCAGAATATGCGATGAGCGGGTTCTTCTCTGTAAAATCCGATGTGTTTAGTTATGGTATTCTCCTCTTGGAAATTATAAGTGGCGAAAGGAATGGCCGAGCATATGTAGAGCAACATGGACAAAGCCTTCTCATGCATGTAAGTGAATTACGTACATTCCTTCACTAGTACTTTGCAAACTTAAAGCAATTACTACTATGGCTAATGTTTATAGGCATGGGAGCTATGGAGCGCGAACAAGGCATTTGAATTCATTGACTCATTGCTTGCGAATCGATACAAAGCCGATGAAGTATTGAAGTGCATCCATATAGGTCTCTTGTGTGTTCAAGAGAACATAGAGGAAAGACCCACCATGTCGGAAGTTGTTCTTGTGCTACGAAGTGACCATATCACACTTCCTCAACCAACACAACCTCCAAACTTCATAAAGAAGCGTAGTGAATTGGAGAATCCTCATTCTTCCCCTATGATTCAATCATCGATTCACTCTATCAATGAAGTGACCGAGTCGGATCCCATTCCTCGATAGAAAAGCGAAAATTTGAAGATGCAAGGATAAAGACAATGAAGTGTAGTCTTAAGTTATCGAATGCATCGAACTATCTGAGTTCACTAGCTCCACGCTATCTAGTCTAACTCCATGTAAGCAAAGTCTATCTTAACTTCATCGAATCAACAAGCTTTAAGAGTTTTAAGTGCATAATCCAAATCCACATAGTAGAAATATAGATACAATGTAACTAATGGCAAATTAATAGGTTTGAAAACTTCAGAGGATCTTTTAGAAAAATATTTAAAATTGTAGAGGAAAAAGTAAAAGTCTATGATTCAGTTGAGAGGGATAAAGTGCAACTTAGAAAATTATTGGGGTGCAATAAAAAAAGCCAAAAAATTTGGAAATTCTCAAGAAGCCCCCGATCGCCGACCTGCCTGTTCGCCTTCTTCATCGGACCAATCCACCCTAATCGGGGCATTGCCGCCATCACCGCCCTCGGCGCTTCCCGCTCAGTTGCCTTCCTTTCTCTGGAAGAACCGACCCCCGCCCGCCGTTCTCACCAGTCCGCTCGATTGATGGTTCCACATGCATGGGGGAGAAATTAAGAATTTGTTAGTAGATCGTCGACATCAATTTCCGCGAAAGATGCAATTTTTATTGCATTAGCTGATTCATCTCTTCCATTATAGTATCTGAAGTTGAGAATTTGTTTTAGCCAAATTCCTCCGTAGAATAGATTTTTTTTTCTTTCTTTTTTTTTTACCACCGCCATTTTTTTTAAAGTTTCAGCTCCGTTTTTGTAGGCGATGAGAAACATTTACTATATAATTTTTCTACGAATGCAAGAAGTTCCATCTCATCTTCTTTGTTTGACGACTTACAATCAATTCAAGCCGCCTTCACGGCAAGAAATGGTAATTTTCTAACCTTAATTGTGCCCAACTACTACACGCTAAGATCCTTTGACTTTATCATTCTGTTGTTATTTTAACAAATGATTGCGTGTAGTGAATTCTCAATCACAAACTTACATTCCCTATCAATAAATTGGTTTCTGTCACATCATGATTTGAGAAGTATCTCACTAGGTTTTACAAAAATTCATGAACAACAATGAGGTGCTTGACTCAATCTTTTTTTTTTCCATGTCCTGACTATTTTATTGATAGAGGGGAAAAAATGTAATTGAAAGAGTTATCCTGCTAAGAACCTTTCATGCTTCTTCCATTTGAGGGGGAAACATACTTCAACTTGTTATTGGGAAAAAGTGGCAAGTGGATTGATTGTGTATATTCCTCTATTGTTTCTTCTCTTTTTAGCACAATAATTTCTGAAAGATGTTCAGGAAAGAAGATTGGAGCTTCCTCCTCTTTTTAATTCCATATTTGATCTTCTTCAATGTGCCCAGAACTTGTGCTGTCAATTTCACAACTAATTGCAGTGAAGACCGATATGATCAAAGCAGTGGTTTCGGTGAAAGCCTAACCAGCGTCTTCTCCTCTCTTAGGTCACTCTCTTCCACCTCCAACTGCGCGAATACCACCGCTGGGGCTAATAGCAACACTGTCTATGGGTTATACATGTGCCAGGGTGATCTATCCCATTCTGACTGCCACAGTTGCATCACTTCTGCAATCGTTGACATCAACCAAAATTGCTCCAACTCACGCAGAGGCATCCTCTGGTATGAATTCTGTCAGCTCCGATACTCTGACCTTAACTTCTTTGGTATCCCTGTTACTGAGGGGCACTTCACGATTAATCCCAACGAGGAAACCAGCTCAAATAAGCCATATGAGGTGCTGTCTAGTTTGGTGCAAGTGGCTCCCTTGAGTAAGCCACTCATGTTTGCAAGGAATGTGTCAAGCATGTATCCTCTGTTTGCTCAGGCACAGTGCACTTCAGATCTTAGCACAGAAAATTGTAGCATGTGCTTGAGAACCATCTTGGAAGTCATCAAGACTTGTTGTATTCAAAGGAAAGGGTGGAGATATTTTACTCCGACTTGTTTGGTTAGATATGAACCAACACCCTTCTTTGGCAACTATCCGAATGCCAATTTTACCTATATCATCCGAAGTAAATGTCTGCTGCATAATTTCCTCTCGAGTGATCTCAGCAGCAGGGAGGCAAGCCTTAGAAGTCTCCTTTCTGATTTGCATTCCAGGGCACCTACAACTGGCTTTTACAGCACCTCTTCAGGAGAAAACTCTAACCAGCTATTTGGACTGGCTCTCTGCAGGGGAGATCTTGCCACACCCAGCCGGGAGTGCATTAACTGCCTTGATACAGCAGGTGCTGCAATAGTGGATGAGTGCCCCAATAAGACTGAAGGATTCATGTGGTATAGCCAGTGCTTTCTAAAGTACTCGGACCAGAACTTCTTTGGCATGCTGGATCACAATGGCAGCATATACTGTGATAACGGGCAGGGGTCCTTGGAGATCGATGCAACGACAAATGCAAAGGCTCTTAGTCTCGTTCCATTTGTAGTAAATAATTCGTTGATGTTTGCTGCTGATAAGGTTGCAATCAACAACACATTGTCAAGTTATCTCCTACTTCAGTGCACTAGAGATCTTTCTATTGAGAACTGTCAGTTATGCTTGGAGGCAGGGATCTCTACAGTGACTACTAAATGCAAGCTGACCAGAGGGTGGCAGTACCTGTCTGGTAGCTGCAATGTAAGATTCGAGACCTTTCCTTTCTATAATGAGACTGCTGCGTCGAGGATACTTGACCTGCAGCCTGAAGGTAAAGCATCAACTATATTTTCAAGTAAACAGTTGAAATTTTGATTGGTGGCAACACACTAGGCATACTGAGATATTTGATAGCTATAATTTCACAATGTTCTTACTGATACTTAATCTCTGCGGTAAGATTTCTTCAATGCCAACTAATGATTGATAGCAGCAGCAGGTTAGTAGTTTATGCTAGGCCTTGAAGCAATTATAATACCCTCAATCGCGTTTAGTATACCCTGAATATTTATTACATCAACTAGAACTAATTTAGGGCCTTGATCTTTAACAGGAACGACAAGATCGAGATCACGAAAGGTTAAAATCATTGCAATAATTATTCCACTCGTGGGAGCAATACTTCTGGGTCTGTTTCTATGGTGTGCACGACAGCTCAAGAGAAGAATAGGTAGATGACTATCCGCTATATCGATATGTGAAGTTTGAACTGCTAAAGAGTTTAATTAATGATTTATATAGTAAACTCACGTTCACTATGATTCTTTAGGTAAAAGGAAACATAAACTCAATGACCACAAGAGCCAAAAAAGTAGAAGCTTGATCTTCATAGATTTGGCTATCATAAAAGTTGCTACTGATAATTTCTCTGATGAAAACAAGCTTGGAGAAGGTGGATTTGGACCTGTTTATAAGGTATTACTACTTCTTTTCACTTGGTAAAAGACTTAACCGACCTAACAACATGACTTTGACTGCATTTCAGGGAGTCTTCCCTGATGGAAGAGAAGTAGCAGTTAAAAGGTTATCGCAAGAATCCCAACAAGGTTCTGCTGAATTCAAGAATGAGGTGGAGTTAATTGCAAAGCTTCAGCACAAAAATCTCGTTAAGATGTTAGGATGCTGTGTAGAAAGGGAAGAGAAGCTACTAATCTACGAGTACCTGTCCAATGGAAGTCTTGATGGCATTCTTTTTGGCAAGTTTCTGCTTATCCTCTCTATTTGCTTACCTGTGTGTTTATTTCGACATTTTTGACATACCCTCTTATACTTTAGCAACAAACTACTTTTTTTCATTTGCCAATCACTTGTCTTAAACTATGAACCTTTAGTTTCATAGCATGGAAAAGGGTGTGCAAAATCAAAATGTGCTTCTTTTGATTCACCATTGATCAGTGGGTACTTAATGTATTAGGTGTTTTATACATTTAGATTCTTATGTCGTCTTCATTATGCTTCTTCCCAGCAGATCCCGACAAGCGTACTCAGTTGGACTGGGAGAGAAGATTTCACATAATTTCAGGTATTGCCAAGGGCCTTCTCTATCTTCATGAAGATTCACTTCTCAAGGTCATTCACAGGGACCTTAAGTCTAGCAATGTTTTGTTGGACGGCCAAATGAACCCGAAGATATCAGACTTTGGAATGGCAAAGATTTATCAGCCTGAGGATAATGAAGTGGCCACCAGAAGAATTGTTGGAACTTAGTAAGCGAACCTAATAACTCTCTCTTGCACTTACTCAACAAGTGCCAACTCTGACCGTGTATGTTGCAATTGACAGTGGGTACATGGCCCCAGAATACGCCATCCATGGAGTTTTCTCTGTCAAATCTGACGTATACAGCTACGGGGTTCTACTCTTGGAAATTGTATGTGGGGTAAAGAATGGCAGAGCACATTTTGCTGAACACGGCAAGAACCTTCTGCGGCGGGTAAGATATTCATGTTCTTCCATTACTTGAGGACAATGAAATCAAACTGAACATGGTCTTAATAGGTATGGGAGCTCTGGAACGAAGACAATGCAGCTTCAATAATCGATCCAGTGCTCAAGAACAGGGGCTCAACTGATGAAGCAATGAAATGTATCCACATAGGCTTGCTATGTGTGCACGAGAAGGCCGAGGAGAGACCTACCATGTCCGAAGTTGTTCTTATGTTACGAACTGAAGGCATGGTGCTTCCTAAACCTAGACAACCTCCAAACTTTGCAAGGCCTAGTTCTGGGTCAGATGGTTTGCTATTTGCATCAGTAACACCTCCATCATCACTCAAGTCTATCAATGAAGTGACTGACACTGTGGTTGTTCCCAGGTAGCAGCATACTGTTGAAACAAATCATATTGCATGTGTTACTTATAATACCAGATTCATATTGTGTTCTTTCAAGAACTTGATGACAATTTGTGCCGCTATGATGGATTATGCTGTAGTATCATCGATACGACTTTGAGTGCCAATGCAAAACAAAGCCCATTGTAGGGGTACAATGTTGTGTGGGGTTGATTATCGACTTATGACTTGTTTGTTAGAAATTGTCTCTGGGCTAAATAGAATGGAAACAAGGGCCATGTTGCTTGACTAAAGAGAAAAAGAACAAAAATTTGTAAGTTTTATATAGAGAACTTTGGGCATTTATATAGGGACAATATTGACCTTTTAAAAGATTTTTATGTGTAAATCTTTTTCCTATTTTATATTTATTGAATTCTTTTATATAAACAAAATATACTCCACCCAATTATTTGTTCTGCCAAACATTAAAAAAAAAATTAAAGGATTTTTTTTTTGTCGTTTTTAACAATTTAATAAACTATATGTACTGAAATATTAATTATTGTATGTAGTCAAAGTTAGCTGCCGTTAGCCAAGGGGCAGTACCTTTTCTCCCATCCATCTTTGCCTTAAATCATTTTAAAATTATTTCAAATTAAAACAAAATTATATAGTTTATAGATTATCCGGCAATTTCCTAGAATCGCACTCAAATATCGGATTGTCCAAAACACCCCCCTCCACTTTTTTTTTCCAGTATCTCCTTTCTTACTTGGCATCATTTTTTTTTCTTTTTTCTCTTCACATTCTTTTAAATTAAATTAACCATGCAACCCTACGCTGCCCTCCCAGTTTAACACAGTTGATATTTATATAAATATTTATTCCAATTAATCTCAGTATTAATTTTTAACATGCATAAAATACATTAATAAATGTCTAAACTCTCATATAAAAAGTTATTATATTACTTTTTTACTTCAATAAATCAATATCAAATTTTAATTATATTTGATATGGTGCTAGTTTTTAAAAATCAACACACTCTATATGTCGATTTCTAAAAACTAACACCGCAACAGTGTTAGTGTATCTAAGATATGATGTTAACTTTTAAAATAGTAAAGTATATATTTGGATAGCACTGTAAAAATCTATAGAAGTTAGAATACGTCTAATGTAATCTTTTAATCGAATTTTGATCTAAATTTATTGATCGATCTTAGATTTTTAATTTTTGAAAAATTTAACATCGAATGGAAGTAGCACAGTGAAGGTATCCATCATATCTATACGTAATTTTGACATATAAATTATGTATATGAGTTAATTATCTTAAAATTATAAATTTTAAAAACCTACTCATAACTGTCATTAGCACTTCAGAAATTTACAATATTATCTCAAGGGATCCGCTGACTTTTTTTTTTGTCGTATTTATTGGAGACGTTTAAAGTCAAATCAAGATTAATATTTTTTTAAAATATAAAATTATAAATCCAATTTTTTGAGGATCTGGCTCGTTTTGCCATTTCGATCTGTTGTTTCATTCATGAAGAAACACACAAAATTTGATCCTTTTGTTTTTTGGGTTTTCACAGTGAGAAGTTCTGTTTTAATTCTGTTTCTGTTCGTCGCTCTTCC
>JBAMIB010000018.1:5237212-5250729 GCA_037177415.1 Kaempferia rotunda
GCATGAGCATACATAATTACAGTTAAAGAGTAGTCATGTGGCATTTGGTAGGTACAGTCATAGCATCAAAAATTACCCATTCTCGTCTAGGATAAATACAGTGCATTGGTGGTAACCCTGTTAGAGCACATTTCTGTAATCCTTACTCAACCCAGTCCGGAGAAGATGAATCTCTTCCCTATGGCTGTTTACATTTCTTTAACTGTCAAGATTGGAAAGGTCTTCCCTGGAGCTCATCCCATGGCACCCTTCCCGTACCGGCACCACCAATACCTATATTTACCTAGTTAGCTATTTTAATGAAAAGCAAGATTTATACATACCCTACCATAGAGATTTCATGTTATATTCCTTTACCAACATCAGGAAAAATCACATATAAAATTTTCAAACAAAACAAATTTGCTGTACATATATAGATTTATATTTTTAAACCAAATCCTGTGATGAATGGAAATCAGTTTAACCATTTCCTTTGACACTGAACATTCATAATAAGGAGTAGTACTGTAAATTAAACTAAATGAATACATCATAAATATCTTGCCAAGCCAAATGTAGAACGAATACAAAGCTTAGGTATGAAATCAATCAAATGTTATCCCCGTTAGCAATCCTTATCACAATCAAAACTATCTTATGCAAGTAATCACACCCAAGCCTAAATCCATTGTTGAATACAATCTACTGTCAACACCCAAAACCACATAAGAAACAAGCACCTCATTACCTATTTATTGAATCATATTCACCCAACACCCAACCATTACACATACCAAACAGATTAACTCTAGAAATTCAAATCCCACCAGATTTTGAATTATAACCACCCGATACCAAAACCACAACGCCGGATCAAAATCACAAACTCAGAAACTGTAACCTCCCCCTTCAAAATCTAGTCTGAAAGCAAACAAGAAAAACCTCATATTAATGGTGCATAAATCAAAATGGAAAACCAAGGGAAAAACCCTTGCGTTCAAGAACAGTATCAAGTATACAATTTCAGGTGCTCGGGACAGACACACTCATCCGTATCTAGATAGAGATAACTACTTGCATCAAACAAAGTCATAGGAATGCCAAGAAATTAAAAAATTCTAATCTTGATAAAACTCTCAGATAAATGTTAATAATGTAAAGAAGAAACATAAAAATAACATATTTACATTCCTTAACCAATTAAAGGAAAACTTCCTTGATAACGTATAGACAGAAAGGCTATTTGATAAATTTCCAACGTCTGTCTGAATGTTCACATGTTGAATTGCTTGATCAATCTCTAATGGAAATTTCATAACAACAACCACAAATCACGGTGAGTTACTTAATTTTTAATGTTAGGTGACTAGCAACCTGTGAGATAGGTAAAGGTATTCCATATTCTAAAACGATTAGAACCCCAAGAAGGTTTTAGCGTAATGCAAATCTTCACTTTTAATCCATACATAATAATTACAGTGATAATAATATATTTGGTGCATCCCCAAAAGGTGTAGAATGTGGATGAATTTAAGGAATTAATTAAAGTATAATAAGGTAGAATTTGTCTGTTTCCTTACTAATACCTTTTCCTTTTTTATCTTCCTTGAGCTTGAACTTGCGGACAAAGTTCCAAGATGAGGATTAGGGTTTGGGAGATGGAAAAATCCAAAGTGAGTTAACGCTCTCTCAAAATTACTTCCATATTATATAAATTTTGTCATGTCTATCATAATTGCTAAATCTTGAAAATTTTATTAAGAATTTATATCCATATAAATTTTTATCCATAATAAACAATATATATTTTTATCCATTCTAAACCATATAAATTTTTATCCATTATATAACAAACTTATTAACATTGTTTGACTAATTAAATTCGTAATTAATTAATTAACATAATTATTCACATTATTTAACTAATTAATTTTGTAATTAATTAATGAACATAATTATTAACGTTATTTAACTAATTAAATTCATAATTACTTAATTAACTAAATTATTTAACTTATTTAAATAATTAAATTCATAATTAAATAATTAACTAAATTATTAAAATTATTTAAACTTAATCGAAATACAAAATTACTTTCATATTATACAATTTTGTCATGACTATCATAATTGCTAAGTCTTAAAAATTTATATCCATATGCATTTTTATCCATACTTAACCATATAGATTTTTATCCATTTTAAATCATATAAATTTTTATCCATATTAAACCATATAACTAACTTACTTTTTAAAATTATTTAACTAATTAAATGAAAGAAAAAGGAAGGTGAAATGCTACAATTGCCACGAAGAAAGGCATATCAAGGATGATTACCCAAAACTCAAGAAGGAGAAAGAACAACAAAGAAGACCAAAGCACAAAAATCTAAAAGCAGTATGGGACGACACTTCTTCATCAGACTCCGAAGTTAGAGCGTTCTCTGGACTTGCGCTGATGGCAAGTCATGAAGGGAACTCAGAAATGAGCATAGACTCAGGGGGAGAGTCATTCAAAGAATACAGCAAAACAGGGGGAGAAAACATCGACGAAGAAGAAGCCTCCTCTTCAGAGAGCTACGATGAAGGGGGAGACCTAGCTAAAAAGGTAAGTCAGGTATGTTCTCTTACTCCAAAGCAAAATTTTCATTTTATAAAAATGCTCTCTAAAGATCTTGTAAAACTGGAAAAAGAAAAATGCGAAAGGGACTCTTAACCACCTCCGTCACAACTATAATTTAGACACGATAAAACAACAACTGTTACTACAACTGTTCAATCTCTACGATAGCGATAGCGATAGCAACAATAAATACAGTGGTGAAAAAAACACAAGGTGAACACCGTGGCAGCATTGCCATCTCTGCTCGCATGAGCTTAGTCGTTCGCTGTTAGATTTAGTCCCGTCAACTGGCAACAGGCAACGACGGGCCACACTGCTGATGTGTTATGACCATCTTCGATTATAAAATTTATTTTTTACATTTTCTACACTAATTTAGTATCATTATAATCCTAAATAATTTTTCAACTCCAACCAATGTACATCATTTCCTACACTAAAAGTAATATTCCTTAGAATATTCTTTAAAATATTTTATAATTTATTATTTAAAATGCATATTAATTTGTTAAATTTTTTTATTGTGATAATAATAATTATTATTAAAATTAATAATTTTATAGTATATAATAACTAATTTTTATGATATTATATTTTTTGTTATAAGAATATAAAAATTTGCACCTTCCTTCTTAATTGATGCATTTAATTGTGTGATTGTTATGAAATTATCAATATTATAAATTTTAAAATATTTATAATATTAGTAATATAATAAATATTTAAAATGTTGCTGTTAATAACTAATATAATTTTATAATATATAAAATTTACATAATAAATTAAATAAAATAATATTAATTTACAATATTGAAGAATATTTTAGTTATAAATTTAATATTATAATATATTATAAAAATAGAAAATATATTAAAAAAAGGAAAAAGGCACTTGCACCAAAATGGTGCAAAAAATAGGGTTATATTGGAGTAAAATTGGTGCCCCTTTTACACCAAAATGGTGTAAATGAGGGACCGTTGGAGATGGCCTAACAATGACGCGCAGTGGAAAGATGGTCCCTGGGTAAATGGACCCCAGTGGAGGAAAGAAGGAGGTTTTGTTCCACGATGTGTGGTGTAAATAGACCGTCAGACCCTGCGTGAAAATAGTATTCCACCCTTTTCCCTTGTTTTGGGAGGAGGTGAGGGATGAGTACAGAAGGAAATGAAGGGGAGGAAGACTGGATAAATATCAATGGGACACCAAGTGGATAGTAAGTTAGCGAATTTGTTGAGGTGGTTTCAAAGGATGGTTACTCAGGCCTCTCAGTTGTTTAACCTCTCGGGCCTCCTGGTTCCCGAGCCTCTCAGGCCTCCCGTCTCTTGAGCCTAGGCCTCTTGGTTCCTTAGCCTCTCGGGCCTCTCGACTCTTGAGCCTCTCAGCTAGGGCCGTAAATGAACCAAATGTTCATGAACAAGTTTGGTGTTCGGCTTGGTAAGAGTTTGTTTATGTTCGTTCAATATACACAAGAGCAATTAAACAAACAAGCTTGAATAACTCGTTAAACTAAACAAACAAACTTGAACACATATGTGTTCAGCTCATTAGCGTTCGTGAATAGCGTTCGTAAACAGCGTTCGTGAACAATGTTCGTGAACCATATTTATTAATAAAATTATTATAAACATGTTAAATAAATAAAAAACAAATAAAATAAATAAGTTTGAATTATCAAGCTCAATAATCAATCAAACAAATAAACGTCTCAAACAATATTCTTAAATTGAAAGCTCAATAACATCTAAATGAACCAAGCTCATACCAAGCTCGAACCAAGCTCAAGCCAAGCTTGAATTGAGAGCTCGATAACATATAAATGAACTAAGCTCAAGAAGCTTCAAACAAGCTCAAGCTCATAAAAAATAAACCAAGCCAAACTTGAACAACCATTTCAAAAGTTTGGTTCATTTTAAGCTCAGCTCGGCTCGGCTCGATTACCTTATCAAACAATCTTAAACACCTCAAAGCTCGGCTCGGCTCAGCTCGTTTACAGCCCTACTTATAGCCAACCGCCAAGTTGGCTAGGGGTATATTTTATGTTATGATATCATGTTTGATTACATGTTTAACGTTTATCTTATAAATTGTGCTCAATATAAGTTCATGTTTATTGTCATGGTATTGTTTATAAGCTAAGGTATTCAATGTTATATGATTTGTATTAATAATATGGAGTATGTTGAATTAGTAGATAGACTGATGGATATCACATGTTTAGATGGAGCACGTAATATGATAGTTGTGCTGAGGAGGCCTATGTCCTATATTAATTATATTCATAGATCCATTGGTAACACAAAAACAGGAGTAATGAAAACCTATACCATTATATCATTTTATTTGAGTATAGGATGCTAGCCATTATACTATCCAAAACTATCGATTTTAGGCAGTCATTTATGTAATGAGCATGTGGTGCCACAGTTAACATGACCATAGATTGCAGAGTTATTAGTGCATTTATCATACATGTAGTTATTTTCTGTTGCAGTAGTAGGTTGTTGGAATGCTATCTTTAGCTATAACATTTATATCAAGTAATATGCATAGCTAAAGGTGGTGATTTTGTATTCATGTTATTGAATACGATGCTTAATTGATGGTGTTGCTGCACCTTTGATGTTAGTTGATATTCATAAATCACATTTTTCACATTCCTAATCAGGGCAGTTATTTTTGTTGATTTACTTTCCTTAATTCCTTTTGCCTTCCTAATCAGCAGCAGAGGATGTTTGGCAAATGAGATTTGAGTACACACTTGTTAGTAATGTTGTTCAAAGTCTACATAGATCCTTTTGTTTTTCCTTATTAGTACTTACTGCTTTTAGTCCTTACGTGTGATATTCTTGGGCTTCTGTTGTGCATTTCTGATAGTGACACATTATGAAAGTTTTCTAGTGTACAGTGACATTGTCCATGGCAAACAATCAAATTGTCCTATTTTTTGCCTAGGACACTTGAGAATCTTTTTCTATCCCTTGGTCTATTGTGTTGTTATACATGACATTTCAAGAAGAAGCCTACTCGAAAGATTCATTCCAATGATCTCTCTTATCCTCATGAGATGTTGTTAGCTGTGGTGTTTTAGGGCTAGATGGGTTGTTAAATTGTTGGCTATGTGCTCCATTAGCTCCATAACCTTTATTTTACATTCGTATGTATAACATTTTTGTTCATTATTGCCGTGCCTAATCAACATCTAGTTCAAGTTTGAGGGTGTGTAACAGAGGTATTTAGGTTACAGACTTATTGCTGCAGTAGATTAATATTGATAATTTAGGTTTAGAATTCCTATATTGAGTTAATATATACGCATGTAATTATCTCTTCACAACAACGCAATGCATTGTTTTCTTTTTCCAACCTTTCAATATAAGTGGCAACTTAATAGTAACGCCAACTTTTTATTTTGAGATGAAAAGTTTAATGAATATTTTTATATGCTTCAACATGCTTTTCACAATTTAGACTTTCTCATGTTATTAGCTCTCAGAAATATATTCCTCTATAAGATGGGTCTTTTACAATATAATTGAATTTTTGTGAGCACCCAAAGATTTTAGGCATGCTCTAAAAAATTAAACAAATAGGCAACTGAAACTTCTAGAAACAACAATAGCTTTAGCTCTTGATCATATTAGAATTAGTTTTAAGAATACATATGAACTAGTTTCATGAATAAATAGACAATATAAAAACAAATAGAGAAGTGGTGTTGCCATACCGTTAGCTCAGAAAGTGCTTCTTGCGAAGCCATTCTTCTAGCAGCTTTAGAATTTTTGTTGCTTGATTTAAATGTCAACCGTACATCATTTATATCAATTTCTACCTTAACAAGATATCCTTCATGGAATTTAATTGGTTCTGGGAGCCCCAACACGAAACCCAAATGCTGACAAAGTTCTCGTAGATCTCTAGTAGGATTAATCTGAAAACTAGAGAAATCCAAAGCAGATTTCAATAGGTTTTGCATTAAATCCCAAGCAATCTTTAAGTTAAATCCAGTGTCGAGAAGTACCGCACCAACAGAAGATTCAACTATGTCACCAAGTACCTAACAAATTGATGTCAAATTCACAAATTAATCCACGACATAGTGAACAAATAACTTTTTTCTAATACAAGCAAACAGTAGAGTCCAGACAAACTGAAGTATGTTGATCAAGAAAAGGTGCTGCAGCTGCAAAAGGAAGATGTATCAATGAAAGTTGCTTTTTGCTACTTGAATAATTATAAAATTGGTATTAATTTCACTAAATTCCCCAGAAAATAACAAGCATACACCAAAAAGCATTATTACCTTCATAGTATGGGATAGATAAAACCAACCTTGTGTAACGGCTGAAAATATAAACGGAACCAATGCCTGAGGTATCACTCCATATTGCCAAACATATACTTATCAGTCCAACAAAAGAATGAAGATCAGTAAAGTCTTGAGGATCCATAATGTCACCATCCTGTCCTACACAATAGGAGTGATACAGAGACCAGTGTCTACCAGGTGCTACAATAAGCCAACAGCAATTAGCATTGCCTGAGAACTAGTAGCCATTTTTCCAGCTTTCCATCTGATTTTTCACCTATAGATACCTAATGCATGCTCACTCAATCTTGCTGGTGAAACAACTCTTGCCTTGTGATTGGATTTAATCATGTTTTATTTTGATATGTTGGCAATGTGGTTTAAGTTAGGTCCTCCATATGGCTTTAAATGTGCATTGAGTGTGCAAATAGTTTGACAGTGCACATGATAATCATTGAGATCATGTGCTCAACGATTGGAGATATGGATCGTGTGGAGGTGGTGCTCAATGGACCCAATGGGATCAAATTATGGATATGACAATCGTTAAGATTGTGGAGCTCAGCAAGGAGCTTGCTGCTTGAAAGTTTGGCTTGGATTGAGTTAATGCACTTGAGCTTGGGGAGGAGCTCAATGGACTCAAGCATAGCAGGCTTGGATCGATAGTTAATGATGGAGTATCTTGCCTCGGAGTTAGCTTGGATCGTGTTAGTGAACTAGAAATAAAGGAGGGGCTTGATGGACTCTAGAGGTTTGGATCGAGGTGTTGCTCTAAATTTGCATAGCAACATTGGACTCAACAAGGAGTTTAATGGATTCAAGGATCTAAAGATCTGAAGGCATAAAGAACCTTGAGAGATTGTTGTGTGAATGTAAATTTTTTTTTTTTTTGGTCTTTGAGCATGTAATATTGTGATTGCCTAGACAATGAGTGAGCTACCTAGGGACTGATTACCATGCTAGATTAAAATGTTTTGTGATTGTGCTTGTATGATATCATTTATCATATAATTATTCTTTTGGTGTATGGTAAAGGTAGCTTAACTTGAGGGCTGGTAGGTAGAATAGAGGGGAACTCAATTTTAGTGGGAACTTTGAGTTTTTGATTGCTTTTACATTTGTCATTGGGAAATAAGAAAAATGTATTTACAATAAATAAGAAAATCTAAAAAGTAGAAATATATCTTCTATTATTTAATAAATTAACTCCTTACTTAATATTTATCGAGTTTATTAGTATAATATTAACATAACATTACCAAATTTATGACATAGAAAATTAGAGAACTTTGATACAAATCTGACACAATTGCTCACTCATTTAAGTCCTGTAAACCACAACTTATCACATGGTAATAAATTGATATGTTAAGCTCTCACTTAATCCTTGACAACCTTAGTAAGATCCCAAGTCTCCTTAGTCAGTAGCATGTGAGATCCAACTGGTGGAAGACCACTACATATAACTGTTTCCAAATGGAATGCCTCATCATGACTAGGCCTGTATCCACTTTCACCAAATACAACAATTAGCCATTGTTATAGAGGTACAACACTAACTAGATAGGGCTAAGCATATGCCAAAATGCTTATGTTCAAGTTAATGATAGTTTTCTCATGTAATGTTCAAAGTCTACCAAATGTTCAACAATTAGCCAAAATGCTTATAATGCCCCTTGTGAGCCCACCACTACGTATGGTCAGTTAAACTTATGTTTCACAAGCTCCCCACTCCTGATTTAACTGTTAATGCTCAAAGTCTACCTAATAACCCAAAATTATTCTTCATCAAAGAAATATAAAGATCCAATCCAATGATGACACAATAAATTCCAAGAAGGATTAGATTTCCTCTAAACCCAAGTATACCAACTGTCAAAAATGAGAGAACAAGTTAATTAATTTGTAGGTCCAACAGTGTCTTAAAATGGGTAAATTCAGACTGTGACACTTGACATATCTTAGTTTTATAAATCACTTCGTAAGTTGTGTGCGCCCCAATTATCTTAACTACATGAATCTTATCTCTCCATTAAGATTTATGCAGGGAGTAAATCATTATAGAGATTCAATTTTTTTAAATCACATTTTATTACACTAATACATAGTAAAGTGGTGTGTCAGATATCAATGATAACTAAAGCATGAATACACCAATGATGAACCATCAAACAGAATCAATTTACCTTTGGACATGCAGGTTCCTCGATGAGGTCCTTTTCTAAATCAGATAAAAGAACAAAACTTTCAAACTCATGTACTGCTTCTGCAAGACAACTTGAATCTTGTATCAGATACTTATGAAGGGATCTCTGAATAGCTACATTCGCCAAAGTGTTGTTGTTAACTGTTAATGAGCGTAAATCTGTTATTTGACCTGGCTTCAATTCTGGATAAGCTGAGTAGAGATATGATGTAATCAAGTAGTCCAAGATGGCATCTCCAAGGAATTCTAGTTTCTAATTAAGAAATAGAAGGCAGTTCATGCATCAGAAAAACTTTATATGCAATGTTCAACTTAGCTTACTATACTATGAAACTTTGATTGGATTCTTATCATAGATTTAAACATGTCATTAAAAGACAGACCTGGTAACATCCACCAGAGTGCTTACTGTAGGAAGGATGCACAAAAGCTTCAAGAAGAAGGCCTTTAAAACGAAAACTATAACCTAGTTCTCCTTCCAGTCCCTTCACATTGATATTACTCATAAGAGACAAATTATTGTTACTTGAGTCACAAATTCGATAAACATTTGCAATGTCATAATCTACTGGTATGCCAATCCAACGTAGAAATGCAATTGCAGCTTTGAACCCACTTTCAACAAGAAAAGCACCAATAAGAGCCTCAACAACATCAGCAATGGTTTTCCTTTGCAGCCATTGATGTGATTTGGTGCATTTAATATTACATCTTTCATCTCCACCATTCTCATCAATCTTTCCTCGAGGATGGATAATAGATTCAGTATCCGTATTGCAAAACTGTTTACAAGGGCGGCCAAGTGCAAAGAATTGTGATGGATCAAACATATCATCATGTATATAGCCCTGAAATTTAAATACAGACAGACAATTAAAAAAAATAAAGTTTGATTTCAATGGACTTGTAAATATTGCCAAATCAGTTATCAAAAAGAAACAAATTAAGCTAGTGTAAAGATCTAAAATAGAAAAGTCTCAAGAGAACTAAAAACAAATCTGACAAAGTGCAACAATAAATTGGACCAAAAAAATTTTGAAAAAAAAAGAACATGGAAAGTAATTTGAATTATCACTTTGCAGTTTGTAGGAAAGTTGTTCAAGACCATAATCAACTATGAATAACTGCAACAAGCTTTGACCAAAATACACTACCACAAAGCAAATATATCTATATCTATCTATCTATATATATATATATATAGCTTTGTTATCCCACACACCCTCTGCACATCCAAAATTTTTATTCGATTTAATTTTTGTTTTTTTTTGCCCTAAAAAAATTGATATATATATATTCCCATTTCTCTTGTAGAATATGTTACAAGACAATGTATTGATTTCAGCAAAAGAAAAAAAAAATGCAAACATAAGCATCCATACCTTTGTTAGATAAAATTTTGAATGCATTTCTTTGACCCATATTCAAACTCATCCATGAATAAATTTTCAGTACAAGTTAAATTTTATTCACTTCTCTTCATTAATAAAGAATATGTAACAACAATTCACTTTTCAAAATTATTCTAATATAATATGGTTTATTTAGAATTTAGAATATACATAAAGCTATAAAGAACTCAATATTTTAACGATATTCATGGCATATAATGGTATTTATCACATTGATATAATTAGTAGGCATAATTTCAATAGCCATACATAAAGCCATTGGATCTTTGTCCTTTATACACTTCCTTTCTTTGATTTGAATAATCATGAACTATCCTTGTAATATTAAAACTCTGGTGCTGCTATAGAAATTACCATGATCTTTCAACTCTGTTATTTATCATTTTCTTGCATATGTTTAACTGCTTCATAATTATTTAAGACCTTTATACTTCTGCGGTTTTGCCAATCTTGTAAACACATTCATTATTTCATTACATCAACTACGATTCCTACATCACCACATCATCATTACCATTTCTCTTGAAGTTACACCTTGTTTTATACTCTTCAATTAGGCTGGTATCTAATTTTATTTGTTATGGAAGTCCAGATAGTCGCAGTGTTGTCAACATTGCGATACTAAAATTTCTTCTTTCTCCATCCTACTTTTACTTTGAAATGAAGTTTAGTCACCATGCATGTTTCATGTGGAAGATAGAGTGCTCCTGCACTCAATTGGACAATTGCAGTGCCCCATGGTTGCACATGGTAAGAGGATATCCCTTCAAATTGACCAATCATTTGGGATGGAAAGAGCACCAGCTCACTCCAACACGATATCACATCTTAATAAGATGGAGCAAATCCTTCAGTCATGATGGGCATGAAGCAGTGTGCTGTTGCTCTATGCTCAGTCCCACGAGGAAAAATATCAGATCCAGGTGTGCAGATATTAAGAGTGTCACTCCCACCACCACCGCCTCCTCCCAAAGAATGATTCAATGAGCTACATCCAACTTCAGCATTTAGAACAAAAGTGAAGATTGCAAAGACAAAAGGTGATTTCCAAGGATACATAAACAAAAAAGGTGTTACCTGTAAATTTTGTGCAATTGCTAGCTCATATAAATTTGAATTATTCACAACACCAGATCTCCTTCTGGTCAACTGCCCTTCATCAAGGGCCTCATAGGAAAGAAAGCTTTGACGAGCAACTGCATATTTCAGGAAAGAATCACCAAGCATTTCAAATCTCTCAAGAGAAAACCGTTCCAAACATCTTTCTGTAGTAAGGGCTTCTAGGATCTGCAATTTACTTATTCTGATTCAGACAAAATAATTTAATATTTAGACGTGTGTGTGTGTGCAAACCAATGGACAGACTACAATCTGATAACCCAAAAAGAAGAGAACACATACACAACTAGCTCTAACTGCAGAGGCCTCTGGGAAAGATGAGGACAACACATTCTTCAGTTCAATAGCAACAAGAAGATTTTCAAGGCGATGCATCAAAGATGGTAACAAAGACAAAGTACTCCCAATGTCTTTAGAGAATCCAACTATTTTTAAAGAACAAAGCTCCGCAGGCAACTGCACAAAATGCTCATTTGATACACGGGCCTCTGTTTTTGCAAAGAAAGGGTCAAAGTAATGGTTATTATAGTAAATAAGACCATGTGCAATACATTAATAGGGCAAAAGATGATCATTGATCACATGAATCTCAACTACGATTGTATTAGAATATTAATGATTATCACAACCATTTAACATGTGCATTTTGTAGTGATATTTGTGAAGCAAGCAATTGAGATACAACTGAAACACTTTGAATCAGCTGCAGACTTGCAATTTTGAAACTCACAATGAACTAAACAATGAGTTTATTATCCAGTAGCACTATCTCATACAACATATAAAAAAATTCAGTCATCATATCTCACAAGGAAAATTTAGACAAACATATACAGGGAGACACATTATTCGAGGTGATGGAGGACCCCAATAATTGGAGAACCAGAAACTCCAAGCAGTGAACGTTTGAGTGACAAGATATATGAGCAACAAACTTCTAATTATTTAAATCCATACACCCATTCTACAACCTGTTGAAGTCAATAATGTGTTCCCTTCCTAGTGAAAAACTTTATGTGGTAGAACCACTAACCTCCAGTCATAGTGTTAGTTCAATTGTGCAACTGCTATAAAAGGTTTCATCCTCATAATGGACAGTACATCAAATTTTCTGAACCAACTAACCGCCATTGAGGATAAGATCCAACCTTTTGCAAGATTGTAAATTTTGGTCATATTTCTAAGAAATTTTTGAAAGAAAATATCTTATAGGAAATGACCAAAGTTGTTAAAGGCGCGCCTCAGCACGCCCGAGGCACACAAGGCACATCAGCCAGCGCATTTGGAAAAGCAAGGCAGGCACTGTCATTCAGGGGCGCCTTCGCACCTCACCTAAGCCGCGAACTAGGTGCGCCTCTTGTACAGTGATGTAGATATATTTGGAGTGGGCCCCACATGGAAGGGGTTTTCTTGGTTTTCCTTTGGAGTGAAACAAATGGCACGCGGGAGAAAAAATGACAACTTTACCTTTCTACTTCTCTCACGCGCGAGCATGCCGACTCCTCCCCTTCCACTTCACGTGCACGACGCTGCCATTGCTTGAGTCGCGCCATCGTACCTATCAACTAGTATGTGCTTTTTCCTTCTTTTTTTCTTTTCTGTTCTTTTTCTTTTCTTCTTTTTCTTCTGGTATCTAATTCTTCTTCTTGATGAGTTGCTGGTATGTGTTCTTCTTGCTACATTTTTCTACTTTTTTTTTGGTCCTTTTTTTCAGTTGTATATTCTGGGCTATTCTAATTTACCTTTGGTTTTTACTAAAATAAGTTGATTGTTTTATTAACTATAGTAAAAAATAATGAATTAGTTGATTTGATTGATAATTTGAGCTGTGATGTTGGCATGTTGCTGCTGTTGTGAACTATATTGGA
>JBAMIB010000018.1:5278604-5288997 GCA_037177415.1 Kaempferia rotunda
AGTCCACGACATATTGCTTGAGGCCTCTAGAGTTTTTTTTTATTACAAATTTTTTGAATCATAAACCTTAAAAATCTTTTGAGCATCTATTTTTTTTTTTATTTTAAATATTATAATTCAAAAGGGAAACTTGAACCATAGAGGAAAAATCTTATAATATACCATGTGAGCATATAAAATTTTTAATTTTGAATATTATAATCTAAGAGTGAAGTTTGAACCTCAGAGAAAAAATCTTATTGGCTCAAACTCATTATAACTAAACTCTTAAATCTTAAAATCTTAAATCCCAATTCCAAAAATATTCATATATGATTACTCGATTACTATAATTGATCTAAAAATTTCTTTCCTATCATCCTCCATTTAGATCAGATATTAAATCTTACTATATTATTAATAATCTGACTTCAATACTAACTACTTTTCGATTAATTTGGTGAAGTTTATGATTTAAATTGAGACAAGCGTTTTATTAAAAAAATTTCTCATTAATCAATCATAGATCTAGAGTTCGAGACTCATCTGCAGCGTATTATTAAAAAAAATTTCATTACAATCAAAAATTCTAGAATTCGAGACTCAGCTGTGGCGTATTATTAGAATTTTTCTCGTTAATAGGTATTGTACTACTATGAGATTTTTAGTTCCATATATTAGGATTGATAACATTGTAAACAGAGAAACTTCTATAAATACCTTAGGTCGGTGACTTTAGAAAGTTACATTTCTTGACCTTTTGGCTAAGATCAAGTGTAATATCAGTTCTTATCAATTTAATATCTGATATAAAAATTAAATTAATTTTTTATAAGGGAGAGTCTGCTCTGAGGTTCTTGAACGTCCTCTTGCGTTGTATTACTATATAGGTTTGGTGCACCCGTATCAACTCTAATTTATCATATTTATGTGTTATATTACACACATAGTGTGTGTGTGATGACTAATTTCCTATTAAATTGGAAGGAAATTACCATTCCCACCTCTAGATGGGATGCAGTAATGCCCACGCCGGTATGATCTAACTAACCCAACTGGAATAAGGGTACCTGAATTATTAAAAATAAAACAAAAAATTAAAACAGCTCCAACAAATGGGAGTGGCAATGTCAGGAGCATCAATAAAGGCAATGACATACCAACTTATAATTTTTTTGCTTAAAGTAACAAAAAAAATATATGAAATAAACATTTATGAATTTTTATATTTGCTTATTATTTTTTGCCGAAAGTGTGTCCAACAGTCCACGTCACTATGATAAAGTTGCTTAAAAAGAAGATGAAAAAAAAAGCTTCTTAAACTTTAATGATAAGTAATAATATAACAAGTACTTCTTCAAAATGACAAAAAATATACATAATAAAAATAAATAAATTAGGGGGCGCTTGTATACTTAGTAATGAAAATGATAAAGAGGGAATGTATTTAGTGATAACTTAGAGGGTGTTGGTTATAAAATTAGGGATATGATACCTATATTCGGATTTCGATTCCTGTCTACCAAATATCAAAAATGGAAATGAACTATATTTCATTCACATTCCGATCTTCTAAATCCGTCTACCAAACGCTCCCTTCAAGTATTTTTCTCAAATGCACTTATCATTTTTATTAAAAGATTAGAATTCCACAGAATCCATTATGAAATTTAACTCTTTCATTGGGGGAATATGCAAAACTTCCAAACGGCCTCGGTTTTCATCCCGAATTCAGCTGCGGTCCGGTCAAAATGTCTCGTGATTTAAGTCGTGAATTAAGTCATATGCATTATAGATTTTCCCCGAATCCGATTTAATCGAAGCCGACAGAGAGGGATGGAGCATAAATGATTGGCCCGCGATAAGGATTAGGGTTAGGGTTCGACTTACGGCATTGCGACGAACATCGGAGGAGTAGGCTAGAAGGCGATCGAATCAACCATGACGGGGAAGGCGAAGCCGAAGAAGCACACAGCGAAGGAGATTGCTGCGAAAGTCGACGCCGCGACGACCAATCGGGGCGGCGGCAAGGCGGGGCAGTTGGATCGCACCGGACAGGAAAAGGGCGGTCACGCCAAGCTGGAATGCCCTCTTTGCAAGACCACCGCTCCCGATACAAAGTCCATGCAGATCCATCACGACGCCCGCCACCCCAAGATCCCTTTCGACGAGTCCAAGCTTGTCAACCTCCACGCTACCGTCGCCGTTGATGCCTCCAGCCCCAAGCCCCGTCCTGGCGTCCGCGGAAGCCACAAGAAGTAATTTTGTTCTATGTTTGTTCCGCAATTCTCGCCTATACTTCTACTTGTTATAGTGGTACCTCCGTCGTCCTCGTCGATCTGCCTGTTGGCCTCCCTTGAAATATTTGTTCTTGTACTCTTAAACGCGCTTAAGCGATCAGTTATGGTGTGACCATACGTTTACCGCATCTGGTATTGAGAGGTTAAGGACATGTGAATAAGTTGTCGAAGTATTGGATGTTTAACTTTATTAATACCTGTGCTATTCCTACTTTTGTTATTTGTCTCTTCTATTTTTTACTTTTTTTTGCTATGTTTTTGCCTGAAGTTTGGTTGTGCCATATTTTTCATTTTTTTTTGTCTCATTCTAGATTCCATCTCTGTGGTTGATGCCTGTTAAGATGTTGTTTTCCCCCAAATTATTTGAAATAGTAACTATTGTTAGTAAGGCAGATGTTAGACCAGTCTCAATATAAAGTGGAGAAAGTGCTTTAGGAATCTCAGTGAACATATCTAGTTCCGTTAAAAATGACAATGCTAGGGGGTTGAATGTGGACAATAATCTAGTGGTAGAACTGGTATCTAGAGTGTCTTGAAACATGGTAGACTATTATGTTGTGTATGTGGATTAACTAGCTTATAAAGCCATTATTCAAAATGGAGAACACAGGTAGAAGCGTATGCATACAGGAGTGGAACTATATGACTGCCGATCATGTCAAAGCCAACAGCCTCTAAGATTTCCCTACATAAGCTTTGAAATAGAGATTTGATGAGAATGTTACTGTGTTTTCCCCCTTCTTTTAATAAATTTAGATATCTGACAGTTGTGTATGCTGCTACTTTGTAGCATGCCAACTGAAATTTTGGAGGTCGAGGAACCATTTGTAGCAAGTGAGCAAAAGATTGGGAATTCTCTTGATATTCATACAAATATTGTATGAGGAATTAAGCCTATGCAAAATTACATATTAGTTTTCTTATGTTTGTCATTGTGTAAGTAGTATTTTTGCCTCACAAGGAAGTAAGTCCTCATATTCTTGCTGTTACAAGGAGAAGAAATTGTGAACTTTTGTATAAGTTAAAATTTTCTGATTGAATGACACTAAAGAAATAAAATCAAAGAAAATTTTATAGATCCAACTCAGATATCAGGACTCGAGCATGTTTAATATTGTTTAGGTGTCGAAATATGGTTATTGATTGGCATTTAAGGTTTTGATGGCAGTGATTTTTTTTTTTTTAAATCCCATGATTTCATTTGTTTCATTGCTGTCTTTAATACTCGACAGGCCTTATGGTCACTATATTTGTTTGTGTTGTATCACTGCTGCACTACCAAAATTTAGCCTTCTAGATCCATAGCAAACTTGGCTATACCAATTTTTATGTCAAAACATTTTAGCAGGTTGAGATTGTGGCACATGTATAATATTGTGCAATAAGATGTTAGTGTATTGGTATCGTGTAGGTTAATTATGGTATAATTTTGACACTAAAGGATGCTTATCTTGTTTTTGGGAAATAGTCTATTCTTGTATTTGAGTGTGTGCTAATCTATTTCGAGTATCTGTTTGATAAGTTGTAAACAAATCTTGTTTGCAGAACCTATATATTTTTGAAAGCCCATCATGAGATTGCAAAACCGACCATTGAAATGAACATTATGCTACAAAATAGTTTCTGAATAAGTTCCTTGGCTACTTTTGAAGAGAATAAATTGGTTATTCCTTCTCTCCTGCGATTCTTAACTAGTAGTGTTAAGTTATAATTGCTTCATTGCCCCCCACTTTGTGCAATAAAACACTAAATAGTTCATTTGCGCCACTCTGTGAGCCATTCTTTTGTCTGTCTGGAGAAAGCTTTGAGTTAGATTCTTCCATTCTCATCTATTGTAGGGTATTTCACAAACTTGTGCCTTGAAGCCTGAAAAGAAGAGCTCATGTGATGATATTTATTCATTGATTAACTATCTTTATCTGTTTAAGAATGAATTTTACTTGAACTAACCATTTTGAGCCAAGTGTCTCAAGAGGAAAAGATGTTTTATTTATTTTATTCCTGTTGTATTTAGCTAAAAAATTAGCCATTGGAAACACATTCTAGTAGTTTGTATCTTTACAAACAAACGAATAGTAGTTAGATGCAGTCATAATCTCATCTTGGTGAAGGATGGTTTATAAATAGATTATTGGCAAATTTATACATGTAGAAGTGAGCTATCCATTAGGCTGAGTCGCCAAAATGAGGTTGGTTTAACATTACTGTAGGAACCATGAATGCTTGAAGGGGGAAAAAAAAACTATGGCCTACTGCACTTTACTGCTTTATAAATTTTTTCATCTATACTGATCCCTTCACACAGATTTTTACATGCAAATTCAATAGCTTGGTGTTGCAAGATGATCAAGCCACTGGCATTTCAAGATGTTGCACTAAATTCTGAATAACAAGAAACCAAAATGGTACAAGTTTCGTGATCACTGCTTCCACACTGGTCAGGTTACCTTGCTCATTGTTTTTTTAATGTTTTTTTTTTAATTTCAAAAACGTGGTGCACCTCTTGCTTGCATCTTGCATACTTTTGTCAAAGTCCTTTTTGTCCACTACTCTTCAGTCATGTGAGATGCAATAGCCTTTTAGCATGTCAATTAATTATTCCAACCGCAAGCAATCCTTGTGGAACAAGTGGAATGACTTTGTTTGTTACGTTTGTGTCCAAGTTCACTGCTTTGAAATGATGGCATGTGCATTGAATTCGTCACTGTGCCTTATTCCTATCACAAACAGTCATCAGAGGTATCTTTGCTACACAATTCACAGGCTCATCATAACTTTCTTATGTTTGGCACACTGGCCAGTTCGACAGAAGAGAGAGAAGAGCCATGAGGATGTTGTCTACTCATGTTTCAATTTTTATCGTTTTTGTTTTTTTTTAAATTTTATAAAAGTTTTTTTATTAATCAGTAAATTAAAAAAACAATTAATTATATTAGATAACATTGAATATGAACGATCGATTCTATACAAATTTTTTATTGACCATCAACATAAATCATGTTGATCAGGAAGTACTAATAATGGATGGTTCAAAGTCTAGTTGTAAATTTTATTTTAAAAAATAAATTTTATTTTAAAAAAATCTTTATAAATATGTCCTATATTGATCAGTAAATTAGAAAGTATACACAGTAGGATCATCAATTTAATATTAAGTTAAGTTAATAACTATCTATTAAATAAAATTTATTTATTAATTTATTTGAAATAAAATTTATTCGTTAATTTATAATGAAATTATGAATTTAATTTTTAGATGTCGAAAAATTCCCCGGGCACTTTCTTTATTTTATCTCACGTGGATGTTGCAGATATTTGGCATGTTTTCTGTTTAATAATCCCATGGGAAGAGATCGAAATTTGAGTAAAAAATTTGTGATATTTTGATTTACAAAGTTATTCTGAGGAAAATAGAAAAAAAATCCCTTTTGTATAACTTCCGTGACTATTTAAAAAAATCTAGGATAATATTTACAAAAATGGAAAAATTTTAAGGGGCGTTTGGTTCGTATGTTTTCTATTTTTATTTTCTAAAAAATGTATATTTTTTTAAAAAATAGAAAACGATTTTTTTGACATTCTCTATTTTTCCAGAAAATGTTATGTAATTTTTAAAAAAATAGAGATGGAAAATGAAAACAAAAAGTTATTTTCTAGAAAATACATATTTTTTACAAAATAAAAATGAACAATATTCAAGCCAAACGCCCCCTTCTTTTTTTTTGTTTTGATATTCAATTTTTAAACTTCATCGGTGATTGTTGTGTTTTTGGAATTGAAGGGGTGGTAATAGATACGCAAATGATCCATGGTTAATTTTATCTGTAATCTGGACCGTTAGGTTCGGGATATTTGCCTTTATTCCCACGTGTCGCGATCTTGTTCGTCCATTCTGTGCATAAATTGCATCACCCTTTCGAGTCCAGATCTCGTGTTGGGTTTGCTTAGTTGTCGTTGCGTTCACTGTCTCGATGCCCAACTCGGTGCAGTAAGCATTTTCCGGCGACGGATGTGATCTGGGATTGGAGTCGCGGCCGCCTCTGGTTCGCTTGGTGCAGGTCGGGAACCTCGCGATCCGTCGGCGGACGAGCTGCTTCCCGCCTTGCGCCAACTGAATCGGAGGCGGAGAGCGACGATTGCACGCCCCCTTCGGTTACTTATCAACGGATCTCGAGCTTTTCAGGTCAGATCGATCTCCTGTTCTTTCGATTTTGATGATTGATCGCCTTTTTCTGCCGATCGAGGTTTCTCTTCGTGTGATGATGAGTTTTCTGCGGCGCATTCGCCGTTCGAGCTGTTTCCTCAGAAAGTGGGAAGATTAGATGTCCTTTGAGCATTTCCCCCCTCATTTCTCCGTTATTCATTTTTTGTATGTTTATCATTTGTTCCTTCTGTTGATTTCCTTCAGTGAAGGCCACTTCAATATCTTGTTCGGATTTCCAAGTAGATTTTAGCGCCGTTGATGTTGTCGTTTCAAATTATCCGTTTCATTGTTGGCTAAATTCTGAGAATCTCGATTGATGGTGTTGCCATTTCTGTATTAATTGGATTTGTCTTTTATCTTGTTGGGAAAAAAAAATCCCTGCAAACAATAAATTACTGTTATAGAAGAGATGACTTTCTTTGTCATTGATGATCAGTCCAATGAGACGCTTAATGAATGCATCCACAAAATTGCACATTTATTAGTTGTTTTCTAGTTTTGGCATGTTGTTAGATTTTCTCCACCATGATATGTCTTAAGTTCATTATCTGCAGAAGGAGAACTTATGAAGTTATGATAGCACCAAAAAGGTCTTGAGTCGCTTCCATATATTTTAAAGAAAAAAAATTGTTTTGCTAGCCCAATTTTTTTCTCTTCGTGTAGCTGAGTGGGTCTGGAGTAGAACTATTTTGAAACACTTTTCTCGTCGACAGCAAACTTTTTGCTGTTGGTTCGTTATGAAAATAATCTTATTGTTTTAACCAAAAAAAATTGTTCATCATCTATATTCACTTAAGGTGAGAGGGAGCTCAGGGATTCATGCTTATGACTGATGTAATTAAAGTTCTGTGTTGTAATAAATCAAGTTAACAGTTTTAAGTCAACATAAATTATGCCAAAGGCTGTAGCAGTATAGAGGTGATATTTATAACATTTGGCTTCTGCGTATGAGTGGAAATAGGTTTGCTCCAAAACTAGCATCTGGTAAGAAGGTAGGTCAGGAGTGGAAGAACTTTCTTTGGTATATAGTTGATGAAATCTTAGTTAGTTCTATAGTCATATCTTAAATCACGGTTTTAGATTTCTTTCTTGGATTTCTCAACTGGTCTGTTATATTTCATGGAGTAGCTTCAACTAGCATTTGTAGGAGTTCTATTAAGAGGAATGAGGAAAAGTAGTTTCCAGGTGTAGTTATTTTTTCACCATCACAATTCTTTAATTAGAAATTCTACTGATAATGTGAGGTGGCACAGAGATTTTTTGCTCTTACACTTGTTCTTATTTGAGTGTATAAATAGAACTGCCCGTCAGCTTTCAGGTAGCTGAGTCTTCTATTGATATGAGAAATGCAACCCACTTAAAATATTAATACAAAGAGATTAATGACGGAGAGTTGTTTTCAAAGGTTAGCGAATGCATCATTAGTTATTTCCTCAATTGTCCTGTATCAGTTATAAGCTAGGAATTGATATTGGATTTCATCCTCGTAAATAGTTGCTTTTCCCCCTTTCATTTGTTGTAACATATAATAGAAGGATGTTTCATCCATTAAACTATTCATTGCAGCATTGATCTAGTTTCAAAGGAAACAAGACTAAAGTTGAAGGTTATATTACTTATCAATGGAAGAAGTTTTAATAAATTGTTCAATTGCTTAGATCTTGTTCAGTTGCTATCTATATCTTCCAGCTTGAGAACTAACCAATCATCCATGGCACATGTATTGATGGTATAACATTGGTGGCAAAGGCGATTCGCTCGCCCCCAGCGCCTCCACCAACCCGTCCAGAGTCAACACGAAGGAGGTAAATCACGGTGGCTACTAGCCCGAACAGGGACTAGTGCATAAGGGAGGACAGACACCTGACTTCGCCAGGAGTATTGATGGTATAACATGTGGCTTGATCTTGTGGTAAAGTGATTTAAATCTGACCAATGTATAGACCTTTGTATTCGCATTGGGATAGATTTAATGAATATAACAGACATGAAGGGCTCCTTCATGCATGATCATATGAAGTGTGCTTGTTTATGTGCATAGCTTCATGGTGTTGTCAAATTGTATTGTAGGTATTCTCAAATTCTATAATGTACTGTTGAATTGTATGATAGGTGCTAGTAAATAGTATTATAGGTATTACCAAAATCGTATTCTAGTTGCTATAAAATGGTATTATACATGCTATCAAATTTTATTACAGATGCTTTAGCAACTAAATTATATTGTCCAAAGTATTTCATAAGGTGTTTGTCCAAATGATAGCTTAGGAGAGAAACATAGGTACCATGCTCAAAAATGAGCTTAACTCAAGACAAGTGTAGGGCATATATTGGAAGACCTCCGATTTTGTCGATACTGTTTGTCTCAATTGATTTAGAGTCTATCCCGCACTTCTAAGTAAACAAGTAAACAGAGCACAAATGCCAACTGCAGGTCCGTCTTGATGAGTAAAACAAAATCTGAAATCAAATTGAATTTTTGAACAAATCAAATTGAATTTTTGAATTAGTTTAATTCGATGGGTTTTTTTAGATTTAATTGAAGTTTTGCTTCTACATAAGTTGGTGCTCAACATAGTGAAGAAAGATATCATTGAGAAATCCATAGATATGCCAATATAGAAGTAGTTAACCTTGTTTTCAGATACGAGGAGTAATGTTGGCCCACCTGCATGTGTAGTTTATAAGGAGAGCTCATTATTCTTCTCAGCTTTTAGCCTTAGTCAATCCACTTTTCCTTCCCTTAGTAAGGGCCACCTCAAGTGGACAGAAAGCGAGCGCCTTTAAGTCTTCCTTGTGCATATGCTGAGATTTCTCCTCCACGTGATTTCATATGCAAAAGGACCAGCATTTTTTCTTTTTTGAGAATCCCCAAAATGTGAACTAAGATTTTACTTTAAAGCGTTTTAATTAAAATTGCTGTAATAATATTTTTTATGATAAGAAATATAAATAATATTTGCAACCCAATATATATATATTCACATATGTCGCTGCTAGCCTGTATAATTTTTTTAAGCTTTCGATTATGTCAATAAAATTTTACCTTTAAAATTTAGAGATTAAATTATAGTATTAAGTATAAATAAATTTTAAATTAGAATTTTTTTTTAGGCTGTGCATGGGTTATACGAGGTAAGGTGTGTATGATATCAATGTTATATATATACTTTGCACATTCGTGGGCAACTGAGTACGATTCAAGGACCCGGAAGTACTTCTGAGCGCTCGGATCACATTTCCAGGCTTTTCGATTGCACTCAGTCGCCCATGGATGTGCAGGATAAGAGTGTGTATGATGAAATTCTTTTATATATATAGACTTTGAAATGTTATCATTTTACGTTACACATTTATACACACTTAGTGTAATTTTTTTAAAAGCTTAGGGTTGAGCATTTAGACTTCAGGTTTAAGGCACCCCACTCCATAGTTGGTCTTGTAAAATGATAAAACTATCCTCCAATACTTCCGATTATAATCTCTTATCTAAATTATCATGGTATGATTTTGTAGTTGATACACAATTATAACAAGTATCAGCTATGCTTATGTAACTATTATAATTGAGTTGTCATAGTTGTAGCAACTATAATTTTATAACTGCTACAACTCCAATAGTACGTGAATAGAAATCACATTATCGATTAAAATTGATTATGCAAATTAAAGTGAAATTTCTTTTTATATTTTGTATCTAAGTAAACATACCATCAGCAAAATTTGAAATAATAAAAATGAAAAAAAAATTTAGCGAAGAATCAAATATAAAACAGTAGAGTGGTAATTAAGAGAAAAAAAAAAATAAGAGAACTCATAATGGTAGTAATTAGGGACGGAGTTAGGGATGACAATGAGTATCTATAGGGTATATGATATCCAATGAGTATACTCATACTTATTAAGTAAT
>JBAMIB010000018.1:5304375-5317855 GCA_037177415.1 Kaempferia rotunda
TAGGTTATGTTTTATTCCCATAACCTTGGTAATGTGATTACCAAGTAATCACATTACCAAGGTTATTGCTGATTACTATAACCAAACGCACCCTAAAGGTAAAATCTAATTGCCTTACCCCCGAGCTAAAAAAATAAACAAAAAATACTATTAGACACACTAAATATATACCCCGTGAGCACCTAATTTTTTTTAGTTTAATTTTTTTTAAGCTTGAACACTATAACCTAACCCCTAAACCCTAAGGGTAAAACCTAATTGGCTTATCCCTGGAGCTGGAAAAAAAAAATGATACTCGAATGAATCTAGGCATGGTGGACGAGTCCGTAGCAGAATGCCCGTATAAATATTATATATCATAAAAATATTAGGCCCTTAGTATATTTTGGGCCCTGGGCGGCATCCCTGGTGGCCCTGCACTAGGGCCGACTCTGATTCTGTTGGTGATCTCTCCTTCAGTCGACTTCTTTGTAAACCCATACAAAGTTTTGGGACCAAGCTAAATCATAGACTACAATTTAGGACCGATAATTTTCCGGTTGAAGACTTCAATTCAAGTTATTACCACTAAGTTGTCTATCTCTACCTAGGTGAATATGTTATCTCCAATATGTTGCATAAATACACAAACATCAATGTTACATTACACTCATCTCATGGTCTTATGCCTTTAGGTCTTCTCTTGTCCTAGATCAGATAAACCAAGCTTCGCAAGCATATTCCATATGATCTAATCTTTTGTACCTTCTGAGTCCACATTGTACTAGGCCTCCGAGTTATTAGGCACATGATCTCCGTGATGGCATCCTCTACCACCCCTTGCTCTAAAGCATTCTTCATGTTCCTCTAAAGTTCCAACACTGGTTCAAGGCACATTGGTTCAAGGCCTTTGACCCATCAAACACAAACCATTCAACCAACCAACTCTGCGAGCTCTATGTACATTGTGCCAACTCTCCACATGCATGTTTGTCCTCCACAGATTCCAAATGTACCCAGCGACATCATTTGTTGTCCAGATCATTACAATTGTTAGAAATTTACTTCTCTTATGACATTCCTGGTGTCACATTGTTGGAATTCTGAAAAGTCAGCCTTAGGGTTTTGAGTTAAGAGTTTGTGTGGCACTACTGGGTTAGCTGGGCCTAATACTAATTTGATGACCAGAACCGAACCCAATATATACAGTTGGGTTAACCTAGTATACTTTCGGATGATGGGGCGACTCTAGTAGGATGTTGATGTCTTTGAAAGATTCACACTGAAAGCTGTCTTGTACTAGATGAAGTTGACACAGCTGCCCTGTATCTTCTGGGTGCGCCAATATCTTAAGAATTCTTCTTTTGTTTCTCCACATGCAACATCAGCATCACTCATTCAGTTGATGCCTTTTCTAAATAGAATCAACCATCCTTAAACAGCACCAAGCATGAAACATCAGCCAACCACTGATGGAATTGATGTCTTTCCTAAATAGCCTTCCATGCATCAATTAAATCAACATTGTGAAACTAGATTTGCAGTTGGTTCTAAATGAATATATTATAAATTAACTTCTCAAATGTTTGTAAGTGTAAATATACTTTATAAGCCAATATTGTAGTTTTTGTGCTCTATCCATGTGTTTCATTTGGGTGAGTGTTGTCTAGCTGACCTATGTTACTCTACTTCATGTGCAACATACTCTGTATGTTGTATCAATTTTAGTTCAATGTCTAAGAAGTGCTATTTAGTTAACTGGCTTCTTATTTTGACAGAGGTATGTTGCAGATTTCTACATATCTGACCCAGACAGTGGAACACGGTTTCTTGTGAGAGCGGGAAACGGAGCTAGAGTGACTTCTTTCGTTAAGCCTGCCACTATTATTGAGATAAACAAAGAAAATAAAGATTTGTCTCCTGATTTTACAAGCTGGCTGACAGAGCGCAATCTTCCAAGCGATGCTCACATAATGCACCTTAAAGAAGGGTAAGTTTTGAACAATTTAAAATTTGATAAAGAATCTGTTCTGCTTGCAGGTAACTGCATCTGCAATCAGTTTTCTTGTGTCAACTAAACCTTTTTTTTTTCAAAAAAAACTTTTTTGAATCACTGAATTGTGAACATTGTTGCTTTTCTGAATCGTGCTCTATCTTTTCTTGTTACATCAAAATGTTTCTTCTATCACAGCGATATTATGTGTCACAAATATTTGGGGCCACCTCAAAATGTTACACTATTAAGCCCTACGACAACAGTATCCAATTGACAAATTTATCATTTTGATGACATGATTTGTTCCCTTGCTTCAATTCTCATAATTTCTTGCTCCGTCATATGATTATGTCATCCTCTTAATTACTATAACTTCGTGGTCAATGTGAATGACAAGGGATAAAGTCAATGAACATGCTTATTAGGAATTGGCAAAGCTTGTTTCTAAGTCCACTGGTTCACAGCCATTTTGCAATCGTCACGTCATTGATTTCTGGGTTTGCAGATAAAATAATAAAGAACAAGATGGTCACCAAACTATTTGTTTATATATCTATATATTCAAATGATCTGAATATTATAGTGATTTAGTCTTATATAAAGTTCAAGAAAGTTAGCTTGGAAAGTCAAGACATAGCTTGATGATGATATTATGATCCATCTGTAACATTACGAAGACGACATTGAAAGCTCTTTTCTATTTGGTTAGATATCACGTGTTGTTTTCTTTAAAACTCATCATCATTCTAACAGATGAATGGCATGATAGGTTCATCAAGGAGGGCAACACTGCAAGTGTTATCGGTATCCTTCGGAAGCATGAAAATTTAATCATTATCGATCCACCTCCAGACGCCGTATCAACTGGTTGTCAGTGGAGAAGATTTTTCTTTCCAATGTCGGTCGACGGCCTTATCGTAATAGGTGATGAACGACCAGATGAAGTGATATACCAGGTGTAAATAATATAAAATTGTTTCATACATCCTCCTGCATCAATAGGCAAGGAAGAGAATAATTGTGGCTGCTTTAGAAGTGTATCTTCTTTGTAGTGTCTTAACTTTTCAGTTTAAGGTGTCTTTGGGCATCAAATTTAAGTTGAAGCAGTCAATATATGTCTTATACATCGAGTAGCCAACTGAAGCAAGTATTAGATCTCTTGGTGTCTTATAGCTAGTTTCTAGTCGAATTTGTGCATATTGTAACTAAATAGTATAGTGTACAAATGCTCTTCTTAGTCAGTAATGTATTCTAGCTAGCAGTAATGCTTCGTAAGTAACAACATTTTCTAATTCTATTAGACTCAACTGATACAGTTCAACCGGTCGAATGCAAAGCCAAAGGTGATATTCATAGTGCAAGGCTACCCAAATTATGGAAGAAGCGGACAGTAAGTTTGATTTTATTTCTAGAAGATGTGCTTTTTTTTCTCGCTATTTTTCAAATTCTCAAAATGCCTTTGATGATATGATTATGAATTATTCTTTGAAAGATCTGTTTAAGGTCTAAATTTTATCATTTTGAAGGGGTATTGAATTGATGAGAGAGATGTTTTTGATTATTTTAAAATTGAATTTAAGCCATTTAGGGTGTATTTGGTTGATGCGTTTTTTATTTTTATTTTTTAGAAAACGTATTTTTTTAAAAAAATGATATTTGGTTTGTAATTTTTTATATTCATTTTCTAGAAAAAGATATAGCATTTTGATAAATTATCATTTTTTAAATAAATAAAAAAAAAAGAAAATAGTTTAAACTAAACGCACACTTAGTTCTTCTCTACATGAAATTGAGCGTACTGGGCAACTAAGAATTCTTATTTTTTTAAAAAAAATTAATAATAAGAAGAATTGTTGTTTATTTCTTCATTTTGTCATCTTTAGGTTAATAAGGTGGTTAGAGTTAAAAATTTATTTTTATTATTTATTTCGATAACACACTAATTAATTTTAAAAAAATATTTAGAATTAAAAAAAATTGCTATTTTTTTTACCAATATAAAAGACTACAAAAATCTAACTATTTAAATTATTCTTTAACTTTTCAATAATAGTACAATTAATTTAAGAATTAGATTAATTTCTAAATATTTTTAAACTACCAGTAAGACAAATTATATATTTTTTACTTTTTAAATTGATTCAAAGGTGAGACAGGTGATGGTAAAAAAGTGATGGTAAAAGGTAGGATAGATTTCATACAAGAGCTAAGATTGACTGATCTATTGATTCGAAGAACTATATATCCAAATTAAAAAAAAAATTAAAGAATCGCCTCCTCCAGAGAAATGGAATGCTCAAGCTTCTCAACTAACAAAATTAGCATATATAAATAATTAGAATAAATTTGTAAAAATATGTGTTTTAAAATTTATATCTTTTTTTGAGGTTTTTTAATTATAAAAAATTTAACAATACGCACTCATCGCCCTAGTGATACTCTATGTTTCGTAGGAAAATTATTTGGTTTTCTCTTTTTTTTTTTCTTTTAATTTTGAAAATATAATTTTATAATACAATTTCAAAATAAATAATTAATCAAATCAGCAACAACAGCAAGGGTGAAAAGAGGAAGAGTAAAAAATAAAAATATTTTCCTTACTGGAAATAGATAGAAGAGGGTTTAAGGGGGCCGCGTTCTGTTCCGCTTGAAGGCGCCGCCGCGTTTATCCCTGCGCTCCTCAAGCGCCGCCGCCGCCACAGCTCTCGCCGCCTCATCAACCCTCCAAAGTTTTGTCTTTTTCGACTACTCAAGGACGCATCTTCTGTTTCGCCTCCGTTCTCGCCCCCTATCGGCACTCCTGCTCCTTTTCTCACCCTAATGTTGGAGTTTGATGCGCGATGAAACTGTCTTCATCCGCCCGAGTCTCATATCAGTGAAGATACTCTAGTTAGATAAGCTCTTGTTTGATCTCGGCTTCATTTAGTAGCATACAAATGTGGCGCGGCATTGCAAGAACGGCATACCGCTCCTCCCGTAACTTCAGGTTCTCTGGTGACCAGCCGGCCGAGTTCCCTACCTTCTCGTGCTTTCTGGGTTCCTGTACAAATTCAATTTTGTGCAAGGAAAATATGATCTTTGACGCGTCCCTTGCCGCTAGACTCTTGGATGTTCGGTTTCGAAGGATGGGGCACACCGATGTATCAGTTTGTGAGGTTACAGGGCTGCATATGAATTCCAGGAGCTTCACTAGCATTGCAGAGGCGGTCTCTTCTACTGATGCAGATGAAGATACCTCGACAATTGAGGAGATGCGTAACGACAATAGTGGAGGTGGAGGCAAGCACAAGGACGATGGGATTGTTCCTGAGGTTAAGATGAACCTGCAGTTTCAGAAGTCACCAAGGATGATAGCAGGAATGCTTTCAGGCAAGTATTTATCTCTGCACCGGAGACAAGTAAAGATAGAGACTGAAGCTTGGGAGCAGGCGGCAAAAGAGTACAAGGAACTCTTGATGGATATGTGTGAGCAGAAGCTTGCCCCGAACTTGCCGTTTATAAAATCCTTGCTCTTGGACTGGTTTGAGCCATTCAGGGATGCTATAGCTGCAGAACAGGAGTTGTGTAAGGAAAATAATTCTAAGTCATCACATGCTCCATTCTTCAATCTTCTTCCAGCAGATATGATGGCTGTGATCACTATGCACAAGCTCATGGCTCTTGTGATGACTAACACTGGACATGGGAGTGTTCATGTAGTTCATGCTGCATGCCAAATTGGCGACGCCATTGAGCAAGAGGTGCTAATACCTTCTTATGGTGCATTTTCACATTGCTGTTTATTTACTTTGTTGTCATAACTATGCGCTATCTTCATGGTTCTTATGGTCATAACTATGCGCTAGTAACAAGTACAATCCTTGGAAAATGTAAATATTTAGTGAAGTTAAAAATCTGGTATGCCTTAACTACAAGTTGACTATTTCCTTAATATAGAATTTGTCATGCCCCTAGTGAACTCTATTCCCAAGGTTAAAAATGCTTAAACGGAATGTGCCCTGTGTCAGTCAATCTGTATATTCCTCGTGTCAATGTGCCATTAAGATGTTAAACATTACTCTTAACACATTCTCACTGGACAGATATAAGGTTCAAGGCATATACAGTATAAAATTACCAATGTGAAACAGTATTAAAAGATTCACACTGGGCTGATATAAGGTACAAGAGCATCACACACATGCCAACATAATATCAAATTACCAATCCATTGTATAATTCTTTCCATTACCGTTAGGTCATGAGGAAAATGATGCCATAAACTAAAGCAAACTAATTCTAATAAAAGATGTGGACCTTCGGTTTGGATTGGACAAGGTGAGATATGATATATTGAAATCAAATGCCATTTCATTCTATTTCGTAGTGTAACAATGAATCGAACTATGACTATTTCATCTAAGTTGAATAATCAACTGATATTCGAGAATTTGCTTCTTGTACAGATTATGTGTTAATCTTCTATAACAATGCAATACCTAGTTATTGCATTTATCCTAGTGATCCACAAATGACAAAAATCTCTCTTTTGCTGCCTATATCTCGTTGAGAGGAAACCAAAACATTGTTTTTTTGTCGATTAACTACAAGAACGCTTTATTAAAATGATAAATTCATTTAATTGAAAACTTATCCAACTAGTTATAAGGTCTAATGCAGAGAGACAATGTATGACAAGCTCCATAAATGTAAAAGGAAATGCGGGAAATAGCATTAAGTCAACAGAAACCCCCAAGTAATGCAAAACTCCAACTCTAGTGTCTTAGAATAACAAAAATGGTAGTGCTTCTAACAGCTTGACTAAAACTGTTATTACCCACCTCATTCTAATGGGAGGCAAACATAAGTGAAGGATGTTAGCGAAGCTGGTAGGAGAATCTCAAAAGAAGTCATAAAAAGAAGATAAAAATGGAAAATGTAAATGCAAATGCACCAAATTATGAGTCTAACTCTTGCTATCACCATGGAAGATCCTACCCATACATCATATATTACTCTATGCGCAATGCAAGTTACTCATCATAATTATAAAAGAAGGGTGAAACTCACTATCCAGCATAAAGCCATTGGTATGCTAGGTCATATAATCCCCCACTTAGGAGATGTAGGGCATACAAATAATTATGCACTCACCTGGTGTAACTCTATCAGTGTCATTTGGCAGAACAATTGTCCTCTTAGGACATTATGGTTTTAGTTTAACTTGTTTAATCTTCTGCTTTTACTTTGTGAATTTCCTTTTATTTTCTTTATTTAGCTGTGGATGGTAATTAAAAGTCTTCTTTAATATTCTATTTTATTTTGTGGATTTCCTTTAGCATTTTGTTTCTCTTTAATCTTGACTTGGTAATTTAAGGCCATTGGCAATGATACTTGCTATATACTTAGTTTCTTATCAATAAATTATTGCTTCCACTCGTTCTATATTGGTCTTATCTGTACATGTGTATCAGGTTAGAATCCACAGGTTTCTAGAGAAAACAAAAAAGAAGAATGCAAAGAAAAAGAACTCTGAAAAAGAGGAAGATGACACCGTGATGGAAGACCAAGAGTTTTTGCGGAAGAAGGTAACACGTTTGATGAAGAAGAAGAAGATTCACCAAGTAAAGATAATTGTCAAGCGTCAAGATGACTCCAAGCCATGGGGTCAAGCTGCTCAGGCCATGGTATATTTTCTTTATATTTTTGAAGTTTATTTCTGTATATATTTTTGGTTGCAATTACAAATATCATTTGTCAGGTTGGAAGCCGTTTGATTGAGCTGTTAATGAATACAGCTTATGTACAACCCCCAGTTAGCCAGTCAGCAGATGCTCCGCCAGATATTCGACCTGCCTTCAGACACACACGCTCAAGTGTAGGCAAAGAATCGAAGTAAAATTATGTTAATATTCCTTCATTTAAGCCTGTTGAAATCCTTTTATTTTCATAAGGTAACATTGCTTATTTTTATACAGGAGGCCCAGTCATCGTTATGGGGTTATTGAATGTGATCCATTGATTCTTCAAAGATTAGACAGGACAGTGAGTGCTTACTTATTCACTTTGGAGCACTTCACATTCTTGTGATATTTACTCTTGTTGTATGACAAAATTAGCCTGCTCTAAATGATTTTCTGGTTTACAGGCAAAACACATGGTTATTCCTTACGTGCCTATGTTGGTACCTCCAGTCAATTGGACAGGGTAGGTTCTTATGAATCTTGAATACTGGAATTTTCGTCAACATGCTTCTTTATGATCTTGTATTGTGGGCTTGAGATATGTGAAATAATACTGTCACTTGATCATTTTGAAAGTTTCTCTTGGCTACTTTGTCTTATAGCCATGCGCTCAGTCAGAAATTTTCATAACCTATTTTAGATGCATTGTTGTGACTTTTTACTATGATACGTTATTTGCTTTTCTTTTATACAATGAATTTAGTTATTACAGGTTATAATTGGTTTGAAATATGCAGATTAATCGATTGACTAACAATGCTTGTCAAGATGACTCATTGAAGAAATCAACTTCCTTGTTAACTGCTTATTTGCGTCTATTTGAAAAAAATGTTTTTGATTTTATTTTCTGTCTAGGTTTGACAAAGGAGCACATCTATATCTACGCTCTTATGTAATGAGAACACATGGCGTAAGACAACAAAAGCAAGCAATTAAAAAGGCTCCGAGAAAGACGATGCAAACTGTTTTTGAGGTTTTATATCTGTTATAATCCTTAAACTGCACCATTGCTCATTGAATCATAACTTCTTTCATATTTTCAACAGTATGAGATGGAATTTGAAGATGCCAACTAAGTCATATCGTGAAATTGATGGTTATTGATACCTAAGATTCCATGATTATATCATCAGATTTTACATGTGGAAAAAGAGTACTTATATCACAAAATTGTTCTTCTTGTAACTTCTTCTAATTCATATGGTTTCCTTATTTATGTGATATTAGCATCTCTAGTATACTATTATAAAATTTCATATGAGATTTGTTTGAATATTTTGGAGTAATTATGCTTTCTCCTATGAATTTGAATATTTGATGGATTGAGGAATCTTTTTCCTTTTCTCTCTTCTTCTTCATTGAACCACCATCAACTTTCACATATGCACTTATTGCCACTAGCAAGAGCCTGAAGACTTTTTTCTTAATATCTGTCCAGCAGGTTCATCCTATTGAGCTTTTGTAGAAGTGATATGTTTTTCTTATTGGATAAGGTAGTTTATTTATTACTAGAGCACTAATCCCATATATTTTAGGCTCTGGATACACTTGGTAATACCAAATGGAGAATAAACAAAAGCGTTCTTAGTGTTGTGGAAAGAATATGGTCCAGTGGAGGACGTCTTGCTGACTTGGTTGATCGCGAAGATGTGAGTTTATATTTAGCCTTGAAACACTTTTTGATTAGCATAATTTTATGGCAAAGAAGGGGAGCCTTAGTATAACGGTAAAGTTACTACCGTGTGATCTTGTGGCCATGAGTTCAAATCAGGGAAATAGTCTCTTGCAAATGCATGGTTAAGCTGCATACAATAGACTTAATATGATCCTGCAAGAGCTTTGTGCACCGGACTACTCTTTTATAATTTTATGGCAAAATGTTCATTATTTTCTCATGACAATTCAACTTATTTAGTGTTGTCATTGGTTTTTTGCCCCCTTGTTTTTTCTCACTCCAGATTCCTCTTCCTGAGAAACCCGATACAGAAGACGAGGATGTAATTCGGAAATGGAAGTGGAAAAAGAATTCTGTTAAGAAGGAAAATAGTGAAAGACACTCTCAACGCTGTGATGTGGAGCTTAAGCTTGCTGTAGGAAGTTTGTTGTTGTGTTATTGTCATACTTCAGTTAGTTCCTTTTTACTACCACCTATAATATTATTTCATCTTTATTCTTGAGAGCAGGTAGCTAGAAAAATGAAAGATGAGGAGGGGTTTTACTATCCACACAACCTGGATTTCAGAGGTCGTGCTTATCCAATGCATCCCTACCTAAACCATCTTGGTTCTGATTTATGTCGAGGAGTTTTAGAATTCGCAGAGGGACGCCCCCTAGGAAAGTCTGGCTTACACTGGTTAAAAATTCATCTGGCAAATCTATATGCTGGCGGAGTGGACAAGTTGTCGTATGATGGCCGATTGGCATTTACAGAAAATCACTTGGAGGATATAATTGACTCTGCGGATAGACCACTTGAAGGTAGGCGATGGTGGTTAAGTGCTGAAGATCCCTTCCAATGCTTGGCTGTTTGCATAAATCTTGCTGAAGCATTAAGGAGCTCTTCCCCAGAAGCTACAGTTTCTCACATACCTGTACATCAGGTGTGTGGCTGTTCAAATTCATTCCTTTGTACTTCTTTATTCTAACTGAAATCTTAGATTTTGTTTTAAATTTGTATAGGCTCTATGTTGTGACTCATGCCTTGTATCAACTGTACTGATTGTATAGTCAATAATTGAATTTTGAATTTCAACTTCCCCAATTGTTTGATGGACAGTTGGATAGTTAACTGAGCTCAAGATCTGTAGGCCGCTGTAAATTCATATTTGACATTTAAACAAACATATGCTATAGAAGTAAATGCAAAGTTAATACTCATGTTCCTCTTACCAGGATGGATGAGTTAGAAATAATGTACTGTGAGCTTCATTTGGATTTTCATTTGCCTTGAAGGCGAGGGTTTCAAATAATTTGAGGAAATGGTTAGATAGTTGAATTTTGACTTCATAGATCAACAAAGAGAAACATTTCGCAATTGATTATTTTGATGTGAAGTATCCATGTAATTGAGTGATTCACTCTTAGTTTGAATATAAGCTATATTGTTGGTTATGGTGCGTAACAAAAATGGTGATTGAACTTTTTCTTTTTCAGGATGGATCTTGCAATGGACTTCAACACTATGCAGCTCTAGGAAGAGACAAGGTAAGTTCCCATTTAATCTAACTATGACAATTTTTTTTATTAATCATTTATAAGTTGTGGTAGTTCATTTGAGTAAAATGAACAAGTGTTTTCATAGATCATATTTTTAAATATGTTTCTAATATGATGTAACCATTGATAATTAATAAAAGCATTTGTTTAAATTTGAAGTCTTAATTTCATCACATTATAAAATCATTTATATTTTCCAACTTCTGCTCTGTTTGCTAAAAATTGTATTCACATAATCCATATGCTATGTTTTGGTTAAATTTGACAGCTTGAGCTTGATCTTGTGATAGTTTTTCCCTAGAGAAATTTATGTTTTCTTGTGTTGCCAGCTTGCAGCGGGCTGTTCAAACTATATACGAATAATTGAATATTTCCTTTCAACTTGAGTTTTTGTATTATTTCTACCAGTCCATGTGCTCTTGTTTTTATTGCATGCATACTGTGTAAAATCACGAGAAAGATGTTATGCGAAAGCGAAAAACAAGATAAAAGACATCGATTTGTGTGGCAAGTACTATGTAGGTTGAGTAGCAAAATCACCGTATGCATCACGTTGGAGAGAATTACTTGCAAACTGATTTGTTCAATCTTTCATGGAGGGTGTGTTCCATCAGTGAATCAGTTGACTATCTAATTCATTGTGACTGTGATAAATATGAAATGATACTGTAATCCTGTTGACTTACTATGCCAATTGTCCGATAAATTGTCTCTGACCGACAAGTGCATACCATATTTTGATTATTTTAATTGTTGAACCTTGTTTTCCTTTGTCCCAACATGAACATGCTTTACTTGACTACCTTGTGCTTGATATAATGCAACTTGAATGAAAAAGTAAGCAATTTGAAATGCAATCTTGTACACATGTCTCTATTATTACAAACAAATTTTAACTAATTTCAGTGCATGTTTTCTTTTTTATTTGCAGACCATATTTCCTTTTTTTTATATCACTTTGCATCCTTTTTTGTTTCATTGCATTAATGCGTTTTTTTTAAAATTAATTTAAGCTGAATACAAATTTCTATGTTTAGTTGGGAGCTATTGCAGTAAACCTTGTTTCTGGAGACAAGCCTGCAGATGTTTACTCTGAAATAGCTGCTAGGTAATTGCATTTCAATAACTTGTTTTCTTATTTCCATTTCATATATTTTGTTTTTATTTTATTAGCGATACTCTAATAAGATACCAAACTTTGGCTTCACAAATGTTCTTTCATTTTATCTCCATTGAGACATGTAATTCACTGCACTGATATTTTCTGATAGTATCGCACCAGATTATCACATTATCTGTTAGGAAGCATCTTGTTTTCTAACCACCTGAAAATCCCTTGGACTCTATCATTACTTTGATTTTTGCTACTAGTTTAGATGCATCTTCAAGTCAGGCCTTCACTTTCATTGCTTTGTTATTTTGGCACGTGAGTTGACTTTTAGGAATGTTCTATAAAAACTTGGTCAAATTCTATATTTTCTGTTCTTTAGAATTAACTCTGACAAAAATGTATATACCATGTGTTTCAGTGTATCATGCTGTACTGTTCTTAACTCAATATTACGTGTAAGTAGATTATTGTGTGGAAGCTAGGCATGATTAACACTATAGGTATAACAAATGTTTTTCAAATCATTTTCGTTGTTTCTAAGGATGTAAACTGGCCAAATCCAGCTGAACTTAACTTTGTTCAAGATTGATTATGTTCTTATTGAGCTTATTCAAGCTTGTTAATAAATAAGTTTATTTACAAATTGTTGATGAACTTCTAGCCAATCGAGCTCAATAGTATCCAAGCTTTTTTGTTTTATATATTCTTTTACTACTGAACCAATATAAACAAGCTTTAGCGAACCAAATACCAAGCTTGTTCATGAACATCCAGCCCTACATGTTTCTCTTTTCTATCAAACCAACAATCTCTCTTTTCTAATTTTTTTCCCTAGTAAACAACATGAAATAAAAAAGAAAAAGTAGAAAAGCTTCCTCTCATTCTCTGTCTTCTCTCTGTTTTATGTTCCCCTAGAGCTAAATTTTGAAGAGCCATATATTTGAACATCTCCGACAATAAGGTGGTTGTGTTGTATAGAACTTAGACAAGAAAATGAGATGGTCGTGATTATTCAGTGAAGCCTCATTGGTCAAGATGCGCTGTAGACGTATGGTTCAAATTTTCAGAGGGTTTGTGTATAATGGAGCAAAGATCCAAGAGAGGTGAAGTCCAAAACGAACAAACTCAAAAATCAGTTACCAGCTGGGAAGTAGCTTTTTTCGATATTTGGTTCAGATCAAGCGATGGCAAAATAGTCACTAGTTTACCATGATTAAAATAGGTTAAAAGAGATTCTTTTGCGAGTTTCCTATCTGAAATGGCTTTTCCAAGTAATTATATTCAGTGAATCATCTTATTGTGGCACTGTTCTCCTTTTGCAGTGTCTATGTTTTCTTGGTTCATTGCTTGCATCAAAATGCATAGGGAGAGACATAATGATGATTTCTCTGTAGGTATCTGTGAGGGCCCCTGCTTGTTTTTGAATGCTTAAGTAGGGATGCTGCAATCATATTC
>JBAMIB010000018.1:5331840-5343355 GCA_037177415.1 Kaempferia rotunda
TAGTTAACTGGGGGTCAGTCAATTGGGTAGTCGACTGGGAGTAAACAGAATATTTCTATTCACTCATGTCGACTGTCCAGTCGACTGGTATTGAGTCGTTAGACTGTAATGGTTAAATTCTACAGGGACTAGTCGACTGCTATACTTAACAGTCGATTAGTAGGCGGAAAACTAGCTATGTTATTAAGTTGGTTGTCTATATAACCAAGCCTTGGGATCTTGGTTAGAGTTGACAAAATTAGGTATAGTAAACCCTAATTAGTAGTCTTCTAGCCTAGTAATCTCAAGAGGTCTTAGTCGAGGCTGTAGAAAGGTTTCTCCACCAGTAAGGAGCTTGAGATAGCCGGTGTTGCTAGGGATTAATCCACCGACGGATCAAAGAGTCATCCACCTTATGGACACGCCATGGAGTAAGAGCAAGTTATCTCTGAACCACATAAATTGATGTGTGTTGTGGTTTGCTTTCTTTCTTATCTTTGTAGCTTAGATTTCTTACTTTATTTTGTTTTTATATATTTTACTTGCGTACTAACATGTAGGAAGTAATCAGCCATACCAACCCCCAACAAGAGGTATCAGAGCATGTCACTCTCTGTCTGACTAACCTCTGAGGAAGCAAGGATGGACGACTTGATCATCCCCCCAAAGTATAAAGGGGGAAGCTTATGGGACATCACCTATTGGATGATAAAGATGGAGACATTCTTCAAGACGGATTGAGACACCATGATGGTGGTCGAGAAGATGTTTGAAGTTCCAAAAGATAAGAAGGGAAAGAGACTCCGGCTACGACATTAGACTGAGGAGCAAACCTCACGATCAAAGGCAAATGAGAAGGTAATATCGATTTTATTTGATATTTTACCTAGTAACATGATAAGTCATGTAGGTGAGTATGAAAATGCTCACGATTTGTGGAGCAAAGTAAAGAGGGTTTTAGGCGAACAACTCATGTCTACACACGAAGAGGAAAAATCTGAAGAAACGAAAGAACTAGCTCAAGTGGAGGTGGAACAACCGGAAGGTGAGACATGTTCAACTTTCGAGGAGAAGGAGGATGAAGGGGTGTCATCCATAATTTTGGATGAAGAATCATCCTCAAGGGTTGAAGAAGATTCCAAGACAAGTGAAGAGGAGGTCTTAGAAAAACTCAACCTTGTGAGCGTCTCCACTGAAGTGAAGCCAAAGGAACACATCGTGTGCTTCGGTTGCAATGAGAAAGGACACTACAAAAGTAGGTGTCCAATGGGTAAGAAGAAGGTAACTCCTAAACTCAATCAAGTTCTTTTGAATTCTAACATAGATTGTAGGAATGAGGAAACTCTAAAAAGGAGGATGCGCATTCGATACTTCAAGTGTGGTGAGTTGGGCCACTACCACACCAAATGCCCGAAGTATGGGGAGATCAAGAAGCTTGCGCATTTGAAGAAATTGGAGAAGAAGAAGAAAAGTTTGAGTCGAGAGGGAGCTTTAAGGGTAAAGGAGGTATACCCTAACTTGAAGTGTAATTCAAATTCTTATTCTTCCATGCATGCTAGAAATAATGTTAATTATTTACTCATGCATAATTTTAGATTTAGATATCATGATAGAAATATGGTTAATATGATGAATAACCCTAGAAAATCAAATGGTATGATTAGACCTTGGAAAGGTGGTTTCTCATTACCTAAGGAGAAGAAGGTAATGGAAAACCTATGCATCAATCCGAAAAAGAGGAGAGACATGCCTAGAAAAATATGTATGTCTAGGAATATTCATAGTGGACATGTCGATTCTAGGGTGAGAAACCTAGAAAAGGAAAATCAAGCTTTGAAAGCAAAGCTTGATAAATTAGAGAAAACCCTAGAGAGAATCAATGTTGAATCTAAGGGTTTACGTTTGGTGTTTAGTAGCCAAAATCCAACAATGATATATCAGATTTGTGATACTGATCTTGGTCCTCCAAGGCCAAGGGAAAATCAAATGCTATGGTAGCATTTGTTAAAAGCAAATGGGGAGTATCATCCAAGGTCAATAAAAAGATATATGTAAGGGGTGGCATATGACTATAGCAAGGATGAAAAGAAATTAACCATGGACAAAGTGTCTAAGGTTAAGAAGATAAGATTTGTAGGACAATTATCCATGGAGGAGCGACGTGGCCTAGCCTTAATAGATGAGTCACCAAGGGAGGTAGTTAAGGCTAAGAGCTATAGAGGGAGCCCAAAGAGCCTTTGGGACCTATGGTAGATAGGTCATGTAATGTGCCAAGGGTTAGAGATGAGCTTGTGTCTCTAATTTAGTTGGTTGACACATTTGAAATGTGTCTAATGCATGAAAATATGACATTGAGGTCATAATACATGAAGATTGATTTTGGATGTATATATGTCATACAAACCAATGTTAGGGATGCATTGTGGTTTAGTATGAACAGATACATCAAAAGGAAGTCAAAACTAGGACTTTAAGTTAAGGTTCAATTGATCCATTTAGCTAGTTTTGGATTTGGTGTCAATCTTAGAGTCCAAGATATATACATTCCTAAATGTATTTTTTTTTTTCTAAGTAGACACTGATAAAACAGATATCTCCACAAAATTTGAAGATTTTTGGAGGTCTGTGGAATTTTTAATGCATTTATGAAGTTATGTAAGAAATGTTAATTAGGGTTGAAAAGCATGCGGTTGACTAATGTAGATACTAGTCGATTGGTAACACTGTTCATCGAGCACAGAATGGTTCTATGTGTTTGAATCGATGGGATTAGTTGACTGAGACTGATAGCAGTCGAATGATATAGTCTAAAAATTATTTTTTAGCATTAGGAAATGACCAAAAGTTTTGGCAACATGTATGTAATCTTATGGGGGATTAATACATGATAATTGTGGTCATTTGTGGTGTAAGAATCCAATAATTGAGATATTATTAAAATTCTTTTTTATGAGTGGCAAAGGTGGAGAAGTAAGATTTAAGTGGAAAACCTTAAATGTCTTTGCATGAAAATCTTAACCCAATGGGGAGCTTAAGTGTAGGGGGAGCCTTGGGATATATTTCAAATACCTTTGGATGAAATACTAGCTCAATACGGAGCTTAGGTGAAGGGGGAGCCTTGTGATAGGTTCCAATGCATGGTTATAAAAGAGCCTTGTGATAAGTTCAAATGCAAGTTTGCATTTGTATTGCTATTATGTTTTCCCTAATTTAAACGTATTGTCCAACATCAAAAGGGAGAGATTGTTGGATGTAATCTTGATAGTCCATGGGACCAACTGTTTTAATGTTTGGGTAAAGGATTTAAGTTAGGTTTACTCTTATATTTAATATGTGTATTTGAGTTGTACAGGATTTCAGAATATACATATGACTCAGTTTGATGACTTCGAGTCCGGTGAAGGATAGAACATCCAAGGGACCATGGACAAGGCAACAAGGACAAGGCCGAGGGAAGCGTACTTCAAGGCGTACGTGAAGGATGACATTGGGAACGAGCCGCGGGCTTGAATGCATCCGAGGGATGAGAGACAAAGAAAAAAGGGTTGAAGGCAAGAGGTCAAAGCTACGGAGAAGAGTCAATTGTATCGTGAGGGTACGAGTGCAATGTGATTATATTCGGGTGTCAGTCGACTGATATATGTACCAGTCTACTGGAAGCGAACAAAATATTTGTAAGGTAAAAAAAAACTAATAATAATAATAATAATAAACTAGAAATTTTCTAAGACTTTTTGGGATAAGAATTATAGGCCTTAAGGGAGCCCAATTAGTATAATGATTAGATTAAGAGTTAATGGATTTAACTAAGCAAGAGGGGTAAATATGTAACCTAGGCATATATAAGTCTCCCCTTCCCTTATTGATTGCGCCCGATTCCCCTCTTCTCACGGTCGCCACCCAAGCCTTCTCACCGTGCTTGAGCTCCTGCGGGTGGTGGACGCCACGCCGTCGATCACGACGGTGGGACTCGCTACAAGTTACGAAGCATCACAACTTCTCCATATCTCACGGGCTAGAGCTTCAACCAAGTTGGAAGAGGAAAGCAAGTAGATTTCCTTTTGTAGATAGGGATGGGTGCTTCTACTTATGGATTTTTGGATGTTCTTGTTGTTGTCCCTGTGATCGCGCAAAGTTTCTCTTGGGTTTCTGCTATGGATTGGAAGATCTTGAGTGGTTTCTAGTGTTGATGACTTCATGGTTTCCTTACAATGGGATGTGATTTCATCGGATCCGATTTGGATGTTGTAACTCATGGGTTGTTTGATTTCTGCGATGCCACTGTGAGGTTTCTTTCTTTTCTTACCGACTGGGTTTTGGAAGGTAGGGATTTAGATTTGGGTGTGATTTTTTCAATGAACTTGCTGTGAATTCGTGCTGCAGTTTACAAGTGGGATCGGAGGTTTGGTTTTAATCGTTTTGGTCTTCGAAATGGTTCCTTGTTTTGTTGAACGAATAGTATCTAACACTTGCTTTGTGATGTGTTATGTTTCCTCTATTTTGTGTTGGTTCAATTACTGGAAAAATTAGAGACGTTGCATTGTTTTGAGTTATCTTTGCTCCATGTGTAAGTAGTGAATTCTGGGCAGATTTGATAGAATCTAAACTGCTAAGACTTAGGTGATTTAGTTTCCATCATGTACCGAAGAAATTTAGTTTAAATAAAAGCTTCTCCAATAGGTACCTAGGGAATTTAGTTTAAGTAATTGTTTTTTTTATTTGTACCTAAGATATATTGAATGATTATGCAATTGCTTGAAATTATGATTATATCATTTTCCAAATGTTAGCAATGAATAGAGCATAGATTAATTTTGTGTTAAGACATGTTTAAAATGAGCTTTCTCTAAATGATTAACTAAATGAATATGGGTATGGTGGTAACAATATGGGATGGGTGCCCTGGGATGAGCTCCGGGGAGGGCCCTTCCAAACATGAAAAAAAAAATCAAGAACTGTAGCCGGCTATGGAGAAATGTTTCATGTTCTCCTAAGGGATATCTCCCAAAGGATCATGAGTAAGAACTATGGAAATGTGCTCTAAATATGGTTATCACCAATACACCATATTTAGTCTAGTAAGAATGTCTAATTTCTTCTTTAACTGCAACTACCATGACTATAACGAAAGTCTCATGACACCACAGTAGAATGCATGAACCATGTTTAGGTGATATATGTTAAACCTCCATGCTTACTAATTGTGAACCTAACATTTCTTGTGCAATCACTATTTGTTGGGTAATTTCGTTTTACTTTAGTATGCGTAGACTACTGTAGCAGTATTGTTTTGCCTAAGTTAACGCTGCGTCGAAGTTGGTTTAAAACTCTTTGACTCCATTTCCATTTGGTTATTATTCGTTTTTACGCACTTGTTCGTATCTACTTTAGGATAGTACTTGCTGAGTTCATGGACTCATAGTGTATATGATACAGGTGCAGAGATAGTTACCGGAGAGGTGACGGAGGACATGGAGGCGAAGTAACCGAGGAGATGAGTTGCAATGATTCACACTGTTGGAGAGTTCTTTTTCTTTTTTTTTTTAAAGTAAATTTTGATTTATAAGTTTGGCACTAGTGTGGTTATTGATAGCAATGGGGTTTATGTGAATTGCATGTTGGAGTCTACATATTTCTTTTCCTTTTGTTGGAAACGTAATTACTTGTAAGGATAAACTCCTATGTTTGCAAACTTACTGTGCTTTTGGGGAAGGTCCCTTTTATTTTACTTGCTGGGTTGTTTGAATAAGGAGTAGTAACATTTCATGGTTCGTTCTCCGACCTTCTAGAAATGATCAAGCGCAAATGACACCTTACAAGATTATGCTTCTTATCGGAGTTTCTCCCGTAGACGACTATGAGTAGAGATGCTCTTTGGCACCAAAGCCCTTTCCACACATGTCTACGGTTTACTTATCCATTCAAAGACAATCATATATCAAGTAATACATTCATGTAGATTAGGTCCATAACACACCACAATCCATTGTACAATTACAATCAATCCACAAACATAAGATATTGTATAATTATCTAATGTTATAACCTATGTAATCACATACATAAATCTTGGACACATACAATCAAGATCACACACATAGCATGCCTAAGATTCATCATACACATCCACAAATCAAACAAAGACATTCATTCAAACACCAAGAGGGAAAATCCACAAGATTACACAATCTATTACAAGACCAAATCCAAGAATCATCATCAAGAAGGGATTACAAGCCAATGTCAATGAATACAATCAATCATCCTCTCATAATCACACCAAACAATCAAGAAAACAAATCTACTCTAGATTCCAAGGTTATAACCTATGTAACCACACATATCATTCTTGGATACATATAATCAAGATCACACAAATAACTTGTCTAAGATTCATCATACACATCTACAAACAAAATCAAGACATTCATTCAGACACTAAGAGTGCAAATCCACAAGATTACATAATCCATTACAAGACTAAATTCAAGAATCATCATCAAGAAGGGATTACAAGCCAATGTCAATGAATAAAATCAATCATCATCTCACAATCACACCCAACACTTAAGAACACAAATCTACGCTAGATCCATGGAAAGGGAATCAAGAAGAGAAGGAGAGGATGAATTCTTGCGATCAAAATCCAAGATCCAAGGAAATGGAGAGGAAATGATTCAAGAACTTATCTCTAGACTCTTCTCCTTTAAGATCCCTCGAAGAATCATCGTCGCCGAATGGAAGATGCACGGAATCTCACTCTAGAGCCTCGAAAATGCCTAAGAACCACCTCTGAACATTGGTGGTTCACCCAAGAGGTGAAACCTCCTCCCTTTTGAATGTGGGGGAAAACCCCTTTAAATAGAATTTGCACATGGCCGCTCACACAGCCGTGTAGATCAACAAGACCATGTGGTGCTAAGAGCCACACGACTGTGTAGTAGACACATGACCGTGTATGGCTATGATCTAAAGAATTCACATGGATGTGTGAGAGTCACACGGCTGTGCAGGGCTAAAATATGGGGCTCTACAAGTCCTCAGGTCACATGGCCGTGTGGGGTTCTGGTTGGATGGAAGTGGACGACCGTGTGGGGTTCACACGATCATGTAGGGCTTCAATCGTCCAATGCAGCATGGCTGGAGATGAGTCACATAGCCGTGTAATATGTGTTGGTGCCCCAATCTAGTTTTGATGTGACCAACCTAGTTAGGTTAGGTCCTGTGTATTTCTAACATGGTGAATAAGTGTATAAGAACTTAGGATCCTAAGAAGTTGAGCTAAAGACATAGCGAACGAGAAGGATGACGTGTAAGAGAGCCGACGGGCTCGGCGCATCTGAGGGATGCGGAAGCTGAGGAAGAGTACATCGACGGACGAGAAGGATGTTGGTGGTGTTCTAAGGGATGAGAAGCTGGATGGAAGCTTGCTCGAGGAAAGGACAGAAACTAGGTTCGAGTGAGCCCTATTCTGGATGTTCGAATTACCTAGGTGATCGGAAGATAGAGGAGCCGAAGGGAGCAGAAGAAGCTCCCTGATATAGTGCTAGGAACGTGCTTTTCTGCCCTGATGAAGGCGCTCGGGAAGGCACCTTCAGAAGCTCCGCAGGCGACTATCAAAGGCACCTCTTTAAGCTTGAAGGTGCCTCAATCGCAACAGAAGGTGCCTCACGGCACATCTCAACGCCTTTCGCATATGAAGTAGAAGGCACCTCCAAAAGATCTGAAGGTACCCTCTGAAGGTGCCTCCAGCTGCATGAATGTGCCTCCAGGTCATAGTCAGTGATTGTTTGAAGCAGATAACGATTTATATGCGTGGATTAAGTTTTATCCACCGGAAGGCACCTTCAACCCTATTGAAGGCGCCTTTAGGCCGACGAGATAGTCACATAAAAGGACCCCTTGAGCTAGGAAGTGTAAGGATCTAGTGCACTAAGCAAGCAGAAAGCGCAGCAGAAAAATAAATACTAGATCCTCTCTAGAAGATCCATGAGAAGAAAAACCATATACTAAGTTTTATTCTATCTAATAGATTTTTCCTTTGTTGGGTGTCCTTCACAATCCTGACAACAACTTTTCTTTGGATGTAGATCCCAGCGCAATCAAGTGTTCACGCCTTTATGGTATCCACACGAACATGTTTCATTCGTCTCCTAAACTCACGATTTGGAGAAGAACAACTAAGAGGTGCTAGCCTCTTATGTTGTTCGGCCAAGAAGGAGAGGTGCTACCCTCTAATTCTAGTGTTTGCCCAAGGAGAAGAAAGAAGAGGAACAAGATGCCATGAATACCAAAAATGCTCTCACTTAAAACAAATGAGAAAAAACTCGTTTTATAGTCATCTAATGAATATCAAGGGGTTTTGTCTCTTGGTCTTCACTTAATGGATTAAATGTTAATATATTAGATTAACCATTAATCCAATCATTAACCCAATAAATGAATAGCAAGGGTCTTTGTCTCTTGGTCTTCTTCTGTTAATGGATTAGATGTTAATATATTGGAATAACCATTAATCCAATAACCCATTAACCCAATAAATGAATACCAAGAGTCTTTGTCTCTTGATCTTCTTCTCTTATCTACATAATTAATTCTCAATTAATCATCATTATTCTTTCATTAATTTGAGTCTAATTCAAATGAAACTTTCTTGAGTCTAATATAATGGGCCAAACTTGAGTCTAACTAAATGGGTCTAACTTGAGTCTAACTCAAAATGGTATAATCCAAATTAGACTCAACACATTAGCCCATTAGTCCATCGTATGAATCCAACATGCCTAATCATCTCATAATTGGCTCTTAGGGCTTATACTAATAATCTCCAACTAGCACTAGTGTCAATTATTACAAAGATGATCCCAACACTTTGGATCAATCCATTAATCTTAAGGTCCATTGAATTTTAGTAAAACTAAAACCGGCCAATCTCCAAATCAATATGTTTTTTATGTGTGACCCAATAGGTTCTCGTAACGTTGGCAATGTCTTTAAAACCATTTTAGAGGCACAAGCATTGAGCGACATCTAGCAATGCATCATTGCTACCCAAGAGATGAGAATGTTAAGATCTGACATAACTTTTCCGTATCTATTATCTTGTATGACTCAGTCCTTCTATCCTTGATATCTAGATTGATCAATGAGGCATAGACCGTGTCATCCTTTTATCAATCTTTGTGTTTCTTGATCTCTAAGTAGACACACTCAATAAAATAATCTCAATATCTCATATTGACTAATTTGAGCATGACCATGCATTTTGTGTCATACTAATCAAGGGGCCCACAGATATCACTTCTGTCATATGGAAGGGATTGATCTCATCTACATCACTTACATCCCTATGCATAACTCATTGTATACCCAGTGATCGACTTTATAGTCCACCTTGTTATGGGTGACGTTTGACGATACCAAATTATATAACTCCTTATGTACGGAACCGTAGTAACTTCAGGTCTAAGGACTATTCATACCAATAGTCACTATGAGAATGTTATGACACTCATATAATGATCCATGAAACATTCTCATGACGGGTCATTCAGTACATATTCTCTAATATATACCCATGTGTCGACCTAATATCTCAAATCCATGACTTGTGAGATTAAGTCATTCGTTGACCTACATGCTAGTCTCAACCAATTAATATTGTCCTTGTATATTCATGCTTGATTATGAATAGTTAAGTGTAGTGTTCTCTACAACCTCTCACTTTCAATTCAACTAAATGATATGTTGTAGATTAGAACCTACTACACTAGGGCATTATCATACTTATTCATCTAGCACAAATCTGAATTAAGTATAATAACCATAACTTTGCCTTTTATTAATGAAATATGATACAATAGTTCCATTATAAATCATCTCATGATTGGTTCATAGGGTTTACACTAACAATCTCCTTATATCACTAGTGCTAATCACTAAAATATCTAAAACCAGTGACCTAGTGTGGCCATCATGATGTTGGTGCAGCTAATACTAATAATTGAACCTAAGTTTTGATAAATGACAAATGGTTAAAGTTAGATGTTTTGTGATCTAATGAGTTTCACTAAGTTTGCAGAATTTGATCATGATAGGTATAAGGGACCAGACACCTGGCTGAAGTCCAGCTAGGTTGATAGCTGGTACGAAGTCCAGGTTGGTTGAGACATGACAGCAGGAAGTCCAGTTGGGTTGACAACTGGCCGAAGTCCAGATTGGTGGAGATCTGGAAGGAAGTCCTGGTGGGTCAAGGGATCCGATCAAGGGAATCTACAACTGGTAAGTGAAGGTAAGTCACTGGAGAAGCGAACTAGTGAGGAGCATTCCTGGTCAAGGGAACAGTAGGCGTCGGTCCTACTTATGTCCATTTTGGAAACCTATGTCGAGACCTTGACTAGGTTCTGATATTAGAGAGACATAATCTAAGTCATAATAATTATTACTGCTAAAACTCTGTTTTGCAGGAAATATTACTTGTATATGTTAGACTAACCTTGCAGGAAAAAGCATCAGGGCGCCTGGGAGGGGTCCGGGAGCAAAAGTTCGGCAGAGGCGCTTGGCTGAGCTGGCACGTGACCATTGGCTGGACTACGTTAGCATCAAGGGTGCCCGGAGGAGGATAAAACTTCGGGAATGAAGTATTGACGAGGGTGTGCCACGTCAGCGACGCTGGGTGCGCCCGGACCAGGTCTGGGCGCCCGGAGATGGACTATACAAAGGATTTGAACAGGAGCTTCAGATAATGAATTCAATCAACTTTCACTCCTGTGCTCTGCTATGAAAATGACTCCACGACGCCGAAAAACTGTTTCGATAATCTACGCGCAAGATTCTTTAATCTTATTTTTGTCGGTATAACTTTATTCCATTTGTATTTACTTTACTGCATAAGGAAAGTGTAGATTGTTATACTTGTCCTACTTCTCAATTTTGTTGTACTCGATGCTCTCTTTCGACTCTTCCAGAAGAGGTTTTAGTGGACTGCCCAATGAAAGCACTCAGCGAGTGCGGGCCTTCGAGTAGGAGTCGTCAAAGGCTCCAAACGAAGTAAATCTGCTATGTCTTTGTGCTTGTTTGCTTTGTGTGTTGTTTTTCCGCTGCGCCTTTGGTTTCAAAAGAGTTCAATTTCAAAAAAGTTATTAAAAGACACATGATTCACCCCCCTTTCACATGCAACGATCCTATATGTGGTATCAGAGCATGGACTGCTGGAAGTACTAACAGCCGACTGTGCATAAGAGTCTTGATCCGATCTAACCATGTGTGTAGAATGTTGACCTCCAATATAGGATTGAGGACTCCCATGTCCAAATCAAGAGGGCCAGACACTAGGTAGGAAGTTATAGTTATGGCTAGGCAAGGAAGTCCTAGTAGGTCGGTTCGACCTAGGGGCAGGAAGTCCTGGTGGGTCGAGAATCAGACTTGTGGGGGTCTGTGGTCCTTTCTTTGAGGGTGGGATTGTTGGGTTGCAAGGTTGCAAACATAGTCCCACATTGAAAACACATGAGAAAGATCATGAGTTTATAAGAGAAAG
>JBAMIB010000018.1:5348802-5359260 GCA_037177415.1 Kaempferia rotunda
CTCTGGCAGGTTGACTGGTTAACTGAGAAAATGCGCAGTAATAACTTCACAGTATCTTCTATGCATGGTGACATGCCACAAAAAGAGCGAGATGCAATCATGGCAGAATTTAGATCGGGGGCAACTCGAGTACTGATCACTACTGATGTATGGGCTAGAGGGATTGATGTCCAGCAGGCAAGACTTTTCACTGAAAAAGTGTTAAATTTTTCTTCCTTACTCATTGTTGTTGTCAACCATCAGTTTTCTTCTTAATAATTATTTCTTATTTTTCTCCATTTTAACCACTATTGGATATGCCAAAAATCTTAGCTCAGCAGTTTCATGATTCTTCTCAAGTAGTATTTTTTATGCCCCATGGTTTGTCTGATACTCTCAGGTGTCATTGGTGATAAACTATGACCTACCAAACAACCGAGAACTCTACATACATCGGATAGGCCGTTCGGGACGATTTGGACGGAAGGTATATTCTCTTTTGCCATACTTGGTTTCTGTGTCATGCTATTTTTGATGCACACGACACTTCTAGCATTACAGTTTTTTGTTCCTGATTCTAGCATTTCAATTGTACTTTTAGTTATTTATATACACAGATCTAATACACAGGATATCATTGTTTGGAATACAAGGTTACTAAAATAGCATAAATGGGACAATGTGGAAAAACGATATTTATATAAAAGAGTGAAAATATATAATATCTAACATGAACGCTACAAATTGTAACACTAAGTACATAGTATTTTATGCAAGAATTGTAACATGAGTGAGCACTAATAAAACTTGAACAATAAACCACACAATTCTTAATCTTGTAATGCACGAAAAGGGTTGATTTTGCTTGATCGATAGATACGAGCTAAATCCAAGTTCTTGGGTGCCTTTTACACATTATGAATACATCTTTTACCTAGGCTTTCAAGTTCACAATAAGTGATTGAAAAATGTACTATGCAAAGAAACCAATCATGATTCCATTTTACTCATTTGCATGGATCTCCTTCACTTCCATCTTTACTCCAGGGTGTTGCGATAAACTTTGTGAGAAAGGACGACATTCGCATTCTAAGAGATATTGAGCAGTATTACAGTACACAGATCGACGAAATGCCAATGAATGTTGCTGATCTCATCTGAAAGCTTCAAACATCAGCCTCTATCTACCACGGAAGCTTGCAAGGAATCATCGTACAGATCGAATGGAAAATTTTCTTTGCTCGAAAGGTTTGTCCTCGTTGAAAGTCTAAATTAATGTTTGTTGATTTTTCAGAAACTTGTAAGATCATGTAAGTTGAGTGCAGCATAAGGTTATGCAAATGTCTGCTGTGTGAGGCAAGCGAGTTAGGGCCGTGTGCTTGTGTAAAACTGAAATTTGAAACTTTGTTTCCTCTTTATTGCTCTGTTATCTTATGATTATTAATTTTCCTAAAACATGTAAATATAGAGACTGTACTGAAGAAGTGATAATTCATGTTAATATTTGTATAACATGTTACGGTAATGTTTGATTTTAGCATATCTAACGTGTTAAAACCCATTTCGGCAATTACATGAATTTAAGTTGTATAAATCAATAGACTAACCAAGTATTCACGGTTAGAATCCGGATGTGAATTGCATCCCTCTCCGGATTAGTTGGGCAATGAACTGGATTATCGCAGAAAAGGAAAAAAAATCTTTCCCAGAAAATATATAACAATTCTGATCATTTGGTTTTGGAAAGTTAGTTTTGTAACTAATAAATCGATTAAGGATAAGGATAATTACGGCGCCTGCTTCGGAGCACGGAACCGCTTCTTCAACCCTTTTAAAATATTTTTTAATATTTGTAAAATATAGATTTAATTGTATAAAAATTTATATAATATAAAATTCATAGACAATTTTATAAAAATTTAATTATATAAAATGTAAAATATGAAGTGGATATGAGAAATATATATAATGAAATGTATGTGATCCATGAAATAGTTGTTGAGAGAATTTTTTATAATAAAGGGATATATGAGGATTTTTAATTTTGACATGGAAAGACCTTCCTGAGAGTGTCCATGACTGTGGATACTTTTATTTGATATTTTTGAGTTAATAAATAAATAATTATTCATAGACATGAATATATAGTGTTACTTAATAGAGGTGTAAAAAATCAAACAATCAATGAGTCAGCTGGAAAAAAAATTAGATTTAGGTTGGATTGTCGGATTCGGATTGAAGATTTTTTTGGTTGATTTAGTTTTGGATTGGGATTAGAGTGATTTGAGTTTATTCGAATTGATCGAAATTTAAAATTTATGCATTTTTTAAAAGTTAAATTAATTAATATTTAAAAAATTATGATATTTTATATACATAAATAATATAATATAGTATAATCATGATAAAATATTAAAATAAAAATAAAAACTATAAGTAAATAATAAAACTTAATTTTTTTAGCTGAGCGCATTGGATGGATTATTCGGGTTATTCATGTTCAGATTTAAAATTTTCAAATTGAATTTGAATTTAGGTGGAATTTAAAATCAAAAATTTAGGTCGAATTTTCTTTAATCAGATCTGAATCGATTCAATCATCGGAATTGACACCCATATGATTTAACTTGACTGAGAAAGCATAATTACTTTTATTAAATATAACGTGGCAATCTACAAATTAATCAATCGTTATCCTAAAAAAGCCTTATTTAACAATTTAGAAAGTATATACTTAATTACAACAATTATTTAAAGGAAGTTGTTATTTCTCATTATTATATTATCGGCAAACCATGGAAAAGACAATGATAAATATTTAATTATTATAAAATTTGGAGAATATTTATAGAAACTAATTTTACTATTTCATTTATTTATTTTAATAAATAGTTTTAAAAAGCAAATATATATGCCTGTGATTATTGCGTTAACCTTATACTAAATATAAATCTGAATAAAAATCTAAGGGATTATTAGTAGAAAAGTTGTTCAAATTTATTTGATAAGGTAAGTTAAGTCGAGCCTAAAATAAATAAAACTGTTAAAATGATTGTTCAAACTTAATTTATTTTTTTTATGAGCTTGAGCAAGATTTAAATTTGACTTGAGTTTTATTTATTTAGATGTTATAAAACTCTCAATATAAAATTATTTGAACTTTTACATTTTAAATTTTTTAATTGATTATTGAGCTTAATAATACATACTTGTTTATTCATTTTTAAATTTTATTTGCTTATTTAACATGTTAATATGAGTTTTATTGATGAATATAGTTTATAAATGTTATTATGTTGTTCATGAACATTATTCATGAATATTTTTTTACAAATATTGTTCATGAACGTTATTCATTAATGTTATTCACAAACATTAATGAGTTGAACGCGTATATGTTCAAACCTATTTGTTTAATTTAACAAATTGTTCAAACTTTTTCATTTATTTATATATTGAACACATATGAACACACTTTTATTAAGCCAAACACGAAAGTTGTTATGAACGGCCAATTTATGAGCCTATGCTCTTAATGGGGCTTTTAAAATGACACGTCCAATAAGATTTAGCCTAGAAGTTTCTATTTCATTTCATCGGTGAATTTATAATTTAGGCAATAATTAAAAGAACAGTCCTTTCGATTACATTGATAAAATAAGGGTAGATGATCCTGTGCCCATATTCTGCCCATCAAATAAATCGAAGAAGTGTGACAACTCCAAATAGAAATTCGATTACTTCAAATGCGCTCTATGTGGGAATCAAACTCTTATTATTTGAGAGACTTGCCAAGCTTTTTGCCACCACCGCACACCCAAGGGCAACGCCCCCTTCCTATTATAATCATCGGACAAACACTTACACTTGTTTTTTTTTTATTAAAAGAACACCCCATCTAACCATCCTCTTGTGAAAATGGCAAGACTATCATTCAATATACTGTTCAATATTATTATCTTCTGCCACCCTATATGAATAAATCTTCTACCACCCAATATGAACATGATAAGCACGTATTGTAACAATTGTGAAACTATAATTGCTGCAACATTTATAACAATTGTGATTTTCTAATTGTTATAATAATTAAAATATTAAATTCACATTATAGCAATTATGAGACTTGTTTACCTAACATTTATGTTTGCTACTATGAACTTTAACATCAATAACTTAAGTTTATTCACATAATATGTATGATATAACAACTACTAAATCGTAGCTACTACAATTAAACTTATTTTATCCAATAATATTCCCATTATAATAATTACAACTCGTAATCGTTACAATACGACTCTTCCGCAATTAGCTGATAGGACTGGATGAAGAGATTAATATCGAAGTGTATAGAAGAGGGTATCTTTTTAGTTTTTACAAGAAAGTCAGTAGACGTATAGGGAGGGAGCCTTTTTATTAAAAATAAAAAAAAGGGCTTCTTTTGATTGATTAATATAAAATAAGCCCCTTTCATTTTTGCCCTGATATTTTTATAAAAATATACGATCAATTATATTATATATATATAGTTTAGGTTTCAGTTGATTTGATATTGTTATAAAATTATATGATCGTATAAAAATATTTTAGGTCGATGGTGCGGTGTTTAACCCAGTTCAGATCACCTTCAGCTCCTCCTATTCGGTCCCTCGCCCCATTCTAATCCCTTTCCCCACTCGTCGGCGCCGCTCTGTTGCCGATCCTGCTTGGCCCGTCATTCCCAGCGCTCCACCGGACGATTCTGCCGGCGTAGCCAGCCGCCGCGGCCGCCCCTCTCCCGCTCACATCAGGATTGGCGCAAAAAAGACGCGCTTCGGAGGGTCGGAGTCCATCGCCGCCGTGGATAGGAATTAGGGATTTTTTTTTTTGGACTTCTAGGTCATCTGGCCTTTTTCTGCTGTGGCTCTGCTGGGGAGAAGACGGGAGCGCATTAGGGTTTGAGCGCTCGCCGCCATGGCTCCCGGGCGCAAAAAGGGCTCGAACCGAGTTAAAGCGGTGGGTCAGCTCAAGCTGGGGGATCTTGTGCTCGCCAAGGTGAAAGGCTACCCTGCTTGGCCTGCCAAGGTTAGTTCGTTTTTTCATCCTGAAAAGTTCGAATTGTTTTTATCCTTCTGAGGCTAGGAGTCTCTTATCGCATGTTTTTTTTTTTTTACCTACAAGATGCCTTGCTTGGAACCTGAATTTGTTTTTTTTGGAGCAACGCGACTATGAACTATTCTCCCAAGTTAGTGTTGGGATTTTGCTAATCTTTTTATTATGACTTCTATGCTTCTCTCTTTCTTTGCTTTGGTTTATGGTTGCTTACTATCTTCATAAATTTGTCTTCAGTGATGTCTAGATTTCACTATGCTTATCAAGACCATTGTTTCACTTTGAAAATTTACTAGTTGAAATGTTGCTATTTATTTTATTCTTTTACCTATAAAGAGATGTTTAATTATCCTTTGCTCATCGGATTCCTTGATTCCTTTTTCTAGTTATCGGAACCTTTGCTTCGTTTTAAAGATCTACTTGTTTTTAAAGTTCTTCATTTTAAAAATCTACTGGTTAAAGAGTAACTTTTGTATATCTGGCAAGATGTTTACTGACCCTTATGTTTAAGGAAACCTATACATCATTGTTTCTTCTTGCGGTTTGACCTCAATTTAAATATATGCTACTTCTTTTCAGATAAGCAAGCCAGAAGACTTTGAACGACCACCAGATCCTAGGAAATACTTTGTTCAATTTTTTGGGACTGATGAAATGTAAGTTTACTAGATTTTTTTGCTCGGGCTGTCAACTGTGTGTTACTCTGTTTGATTTTGTCCGCATTCTTCTTGATTGTCACATTTGGTTGTGCTATTGATCAGGTATAGACTGTTGTTTATGGGAACTAAACGAACAAGAACTGCCTTTTCTGGTGTTAGAGAACTCAGTGTTGTTTTAATATTTTTGATTGATGAGTGAGGATTTGGCTAATTGGAACACAGTCAGTCCTTTGGATCTGCGATTGAATGAATCTGTTGAGTAATTTGATTCATCTCTCTGAAAGGACATGAATTACCACACAATTATGGGAAAACACTCCACAATATGTTGCACAAACTATTTTGAACTACGGAGATACTTATTTTCTTGCCTTGCACCAGCATTAAGCCTTTAGATTTCTGTAGTCAACATGTATTGTTCATTTGAGGCGAGTCCCCGTTAAACAAACAAAAGAAGATGATTGTTTTAGAATCAGCCAGATCTTTGTAGTTACATATATTTTTTTTAATTTTTATTTAAACTTGAAAATAGCCAAACGTCCAATTGGATTATTATGCAAGTGAAAGAAAATAAAAAACTATGATAATGACTAAGGTGCCATGCACATGATTGGAGATTCTCTCAAATATGGCAAGTAGACTATTAATTTTTCTTCATATTGTTGTATGGTAGAACATATTCCACTGATTTGATTTAATATAGGAATCTAAATAGACCATATGGATTTTGAAAATTGAGTAGGAATGATGGCGATATAATAAGAGGCGACATATTTGAAAATGCAGGACTGCAGGGGCATAACTTGGTAAAGTTGAACTAATTTGTTTAAATTGTAACCATTTACATTTAAGTCAAAATGGCTGGTGGAGAACAGGTTAACAGGGGGAAAGATATGCAACTGGTAAAGTTCCTTGCTGCCCTTTTCCCTATTTTATTTGATTTGCAGTTTGCATGCCTGATGCCTTTGTTACATTCCAGAGAGTTTTGAGATCTTGGATTCTTTTCATTAGGCATGCATTTTTTTCTTCTTAATATATTTTTCTAGTCTTATTGAAACTTGATGTTGGTAACCGTTCTTGAAGTCATATTAGGTATGTTTGTATGGTGATTTTGTACAGTCTGAATTTATATGGCTGGTGCAATCTGCCACCATCGTTGTTCACCATTAAGTTATACCTCTTGCAGTGCCTTTGTAGTCCCAGCTGACATACAGGTATTTACTGATGAGTCAAAGAGTAAGTTGATAGCCCGTTGCCAGAGCAAAACAGTCAAACACTTTGCTAGTGCTGTTGAGGAAATTTGTGATGCTTTTGAAGAATTGAACAAGAAGCAATCAGTAGAATCTGTTGCATCTCCTTCAAATAGTGATTTGGAAGATATCAAACATCCAGTGGAACATAGTGGGGCGTCTCATTTGAAGGATCTTGAGAAAAAGGTCGAGAATAATGCAAGTGGTGAGCCACTAAGCGTTGATGTTGATTCAAGGAGCCAAGAGGCGAGCATCTCTTTGGATCCGTCTTCGACTAATTTAAATGGCAGCGAATCTCTCTCGAAAAGGAAAAAAAGCTCAACTAATGATGGTCAGATTGCAAAAAAAAAGAAACCTATAGTTTCCAAGTCAGATTTATACCCTTCTTCACACAAGGATAAATTGGTGATCACTAGTTCTGATGATAATAAGGACACTAATATTGAGATATTACCTGAATTGGAAATTGGAGAGCCACTTCCGAAAGTTTCAGCAGCTAGGGGACTTCAAGATTGCAATGATTCCAAACGTGAAAGTGAACATCATGGGAAAGATGTAAGCCATGCTCTTCAAGAACATGATGGTATTGTTGCTATGAAAAAGAAAGTTTTAGTTTCAAAATCATCTTTTTTTGCTTCTGGCAAGAAGAATAAATCAATGAGTGCTAGTCCAGATGAAATTAAGAACACTGATATACCAATGCTATCTAAAATGGAACCAAAAGGTTTGGATCTTGGTGAACTTGATAACTCTTGTGATCTGAAAGATGCTAGTAAAAGTCTGAAGGTTCATGAAGTTCGTGCTCAGGTTGTAATGAGGAGAAAAGTTTTAATTTCCAAATCATCTTCATCTGCTTCTTCCAGCAATGATAAATTAATGAGTATCAATCCTGATGATATAAATAATGAGGACATGATAATGTCGCCTAAAATGGAAACTGAAGATCTGTCTCCAAAAGGCTCAGCAGGGGGATTTCAAGATCACAGTGATTCCAAAGGTGAAAATGATAATGAGGAGGGAGATGCGAGTAATGCTAAGGTCCTGGAAGTTGGTCATCAAACAACAAAAGTGCTTACTGAGCCGAAGCAAAATGTGGACAGTTCAAGAATAAAATCAAGTGTGGCTTTACGAAAGCAGTTGAAGGGTTCTTATGGAAAGGGAAACAAGCTGTCTGGAGGAAAAAACACAAAGGTTACCTCACGTGACTCTAACAGAGAATCATCTCGAAATACTGCATCAGGCAGTGATTCCAAAACTGGTAAGCTGCCAAAGAGCTTGAAAAAATTGAAGGAAAATTCTCTTCAAAAAGGAAAAATGCATAATGATCCTAGCTGTACCAATGACCATTCAGTGGCTTCTAGTGATGTTGAGGAGAATTTCAAGGGCAGAAGTAAAAAGCACAAGTTCGAGGGAAGCAATGATTCAAGCCCAGCTAAGAGAGTAAAATTGGTAAAAGAGGACCAGCGTAAGAAATCAAGGCAGGGTGACTTATCCCTAAGTGAGAAGACAAAGAAATCAAGGAACTCCATACTGATTGAAAATCAGTTTATATCACCTACAAATAATGATGCTCATGTTCCAACAGTTAAACATGTTAAGGACATGGATGCAGGTGCAAGTTCTGCTGCTCAAATTTCTAAAAGTTCAGTTCAAACAGATTCTAAACTTGTGAAAAAGCATGATAGGCCCTTGAGTACGCATATACGATACAAACGAAGATCATGTAGATTTGATGATGATGATGAGGTGGAAGACATTAAGACACCAATTCATAAAACATCCTCTGGGAACTTGGTTTTATCAGATTCAGGAACTTCAGTTTCTGAGCAGAAACGTCACCCTGTGATAGAGAGTAACAAGGATTCTCCGACCAATAAAGATGCAACTGAGAAGGCTGGTTTAATCAGTGATCAGAAGTCTTCAGATAGCTTAACCTTGCCCATCAATATAACTGAAAAGAATGAGAGAAAAGCTGAAAAATCTCAAAGCCCTCAGACTTATCAGAGTCCTACAGAGCGAGAATATCAGAAATGTTCTTTTGGTGATTCTAGAACTTCTATGCTTTCACCTAAGGCTTCTGCTTTCCTTGATCAGGCATCAAAATTGACAGACCAAACATCTGTTAAGCCCCATGTAAAAGCCTTTGATTCTTCAGGGAGAAAATCTCAAATCACACCCTCAAAACTCTCAAAAAGCAAATCTGAGAGCTTAAACTTATCTACTAATCAATCTGTGCCTGAGAAAGCATTGAATAAATATATCAATATGAAGGCACCTTCCAAATCTAATTCACACAATACTGCCCTTTCTGAAAAGAAACATGAAAAGAGGATTTCCTCTGAACGGAACTTTGGAAAGGATGCTTTAATAGAGAAAAGGTATTACTTGGTTTTTCAGGTATTAGTTCTGATCTTATCATGATTTAATTATTTGCTGATCGCTTTCATCAAATACAGATCAGGAATGGCTAAAGAAGAAAAACTGATTTCTGTAAGTGAGTCTTCATTTTCTGATACCAGTAAATCAATGAAACACCTTATTGCAGTTGCTCAGGCTAAAAGGAAAGAAGCACAATCACGATATGTACACCCAGAAAATCCTATTTCTGTTATAGTATCAACTCCAAATTTAATCCATGGAATGAGTCCAAGTCCTGCTGCATTGATTCCCTTCACATCGGCAAATTTGTCTAACAAGGATATGAAAGGAGCCTATGCTGCTATGCCTTCTGATTCTCCATATGCAGTTCCTCACGAGTCTTCTTTAACAAATAAAGTCGATCATGAAGAATATGAGCACAGGATAAGTCCTGAATACAGGCCAGCTGGTGGTTCGCTAAGTGGTGGCACAGAAGCTGCTGTTGCCCGTGATGCTTTAGAGGGTATGGTTGAAACCCTTTCAAGGACAAAAGATAGTATTGGGCGTGCAACTCGTCTTGCAATTGACTGTGCTAAATATGGTATCGCTGGTGAGGTAAAATTACGCACATAACCATGGCATGCTTTCATGTTCTTACTATTTTCATAATTTAGCAAAATTTTAAAATTTTGTTTTAATTCTTATATTTAGTATTGGTTTGGGAAAATATGCTAGTGTAATAGTTCATGTGATATATCTTTTCTTCCCCCTCGCAGGTTGTAGAACTACTTATCCAAAAGTTGGAGAGTGAACCTAGCTTTCACCGTAGAGTTGATCTTTTATTCCTTGTTGACTCTATCACTCAGTGTTCTCATACACACAAAGGTGTGCTTACATATAACTCATCTTTGTTGCTGTATAAGGAGATTTGGCAAATTCACAGTAATCATTTGTGCCATTCCTTCCATTATTTGAGGTTGTTGGTCAAATAAATACAGCATTGTTTCATCTCTTATTGTGACCTCAACTTGTTTTAAACAATTTGACCATGTTCTTTGTTATGTGATATGACTTGTTTTCCTTCTGTATTCTGGATTTGCACTCATCCAAAATTGATT
>JBAMIB010000018.1:5421723-5437644 GCA_037177415.1 Kaempferia rotunda
CAACTACTCCCTTAATCCTAGAGAGAAAATCTACTCTATAACACTTATTATTTTATTATTATTTTATGTCAAATCTTACACTAGGTACCTCTATGAAATTACCAAAAGATCTCTAGTGATACTCACTTTGCATTGCAAAGAGATACCTGAAAGTTCCATACAGGTGGATGTGACTTCTATGTGGTTGAATGAAAGATTTTACTCAGGCTTAGGTGATGGTGTTTCTAAAGAAGATGATTCTTGGTATTCTTCCATAACTGTATAAGTCCCTACACTTTCTTCATCAACTACATGCTCAATTCTTGCAACTACAACAATATTTGGTGGATGTGTCATCTAACAAGGTGATTCTTGGGACATTATTTCCACATCACAAGTCCCTATACATTCTTCTACAACCTTAACATTTTCAGAAGCGGTGAAGAGGATACTCAAATAAATGTCATTAATAGGAGGATCAATTACATTATCAGAAGTTCACACTGAACAAACTCATCATAATTATCATCTAAAAATTAAGTCTAACTGTAGCATCATTTAATCTCATCTAACAATTTACAAGCCATTTCATCATCAATGTCATTCCTTATTAAAAGAATCTGAAATATGACTACCTTTAACATTAGCAGCTACATCCAAGAAAGTGCAAGTTGCCACCACATCATTATAGTGTTCATCAAATTTTTCAAAATTCACATGTTGCACTAACCTTTGTGGAAAGGGGATGGGTGGAGATTATTGGATTAATTTTCCTTTCATATTAAGAGGTTCAACTTGATTAACTTGAATTGAACATAACATATGTTGAGAAAATGTTATAGGTGACTTCAACTTCATTGTTGGGGAGATGGAAGTGAGACTTTATGATTCTCTATTGGCCCTCTCCTCATATTTATTCCCATCTTTCTTCTAAAATTCATTGCAGTCATTTCCCAACTTGAAATTGTTACCATGTTCACTTGTCTATGATTGTGTTGGAGGAAGGTCTTGCTTAAATCATTTTGAAGTTATTCTCTCCAGGTCTACCTCCAATTTTTTGAACCCCTGATTCTGTGGCTTGTTAATAACTTCAATATTGTTTTCAAAGCTCTTGGGCGGTTGCATTAATTTTGGTTTGACTATCTCATATGAATTCATGACTTGCACTTCAGAACTATTTGAGGGGGGCCTCCATCCAACTCTTAGTTGACCACTCTTGGAGGTTCAATATCACTCGGTCAATTAATGTATATGCTTCATCTAAACTTTTGTTCATCAAAAAACCCCAGATGATGAATCCAATATTGATTTATTTGAGAAGGAAAACTCAAATAGAATATGTGCACCGTCAGTCATTTTTTTCAAACTATGATAAGGACACTGTCTTATCAAACTGTTGAATCCATCACATGCTTTAAATAGTGCCTCTCTATTTCCTAAGAAAAATTTGTGATTTTGTTTCTCATATATGTGTTCTACTTGGAGAATAATAATGATTTAGAAATTGTAGCTCCAATTGTTCCCAACTTGTAATTCTTTGAGGGCAAAGAGAATGGAACCAAGTGTTTGCCTTATTCTTGATACTGAATGGGAATGCCAACAACCAAATTACATTCGATGACAATGACAGACCTTCTTGATTTACAATATTGCAAAGTTCCAAGAACGTCTCAAGTTGCAGATAAGGGTTCTCTGAATTTTCTCCCCCAAAATTTTGACCTTGGATCATAGAAATCAACTTGAGGTATAATTAGAAATTCTTAGCTTCAATATGAGACTGCACGATAGGAGATAAAAATCTTTCATAAATGTGTGCGCTAAATTCCTTTAATGGTCTGCTTAAAATGTCATACCTCATAATATAAAAAAATTTTAAGGTTTCTGACAAATATGATTATAAAAACACAACTATGGAAAACAAATTACAAGTAAGAAAATGTAGAAAAAATGAAATATAGAAATAAAATAAGAAATCTATGTGCACTTAAAGAAAAGAAAATGTCTAGAGTAGCTCATATGCTAATCAACTAGTGTTAATATAAATAGTACCCCGCAACGGTGCCAAAAACTTATTACGTTCCGCAAGTATACGAAAATGTCATCAGTAATATAAAATATTATCATCACCACAGGGATTGTAATTAAGCACCAGTTGACTTTGCATGGTGAATTATTTAGACAATCTAAGGTTGGTTGTGTTACAAAGGGAAATAGTGCAAAGAGAAAGAGAGAGAAGAAGAGGAAGTTGATCTTTGGAAGAAGAATGATTCTAGGGTTTCGATTTCATTGTGATAGTTATTAACAGGCTATGGATAGTTTATCTCCTATTCTCTATACTTATATTTTGTAGGATGTCAAAATAGGTAATGTATCTACCTAGACAGGGTATAACAAAATGTCTTCCCTAGCTAGTATCATAATGTCACTAAGTAGAAGAGGATAACTTAGAGAGTTTGGGTTGACAGTGGACTAACTCCTATCAGAATGCATCCTCTGAGTGTACGCCATCTAGGTTACACATAAAACACTTACTAACATAGAATTAGGGAAAAACCTATTAAGTAATGAGTTAGACTCATCCATACATAGAATTGGCCTCCCCTAAGAAGGCGTACCCTAAATGAGAGGAGAGATATCCTTTCTTACTAAAGTCTTGTCACTTCAATGTAGGACACGTCCATCTATGGGGATGATCAATCTATGCACCTACCTATTCAATCAAATGAAACATTCAAGCACACAACCTTCACTCAAGAATTTCATCAAATAGAAACAAGACATAAGCATGTCATCGAACTAGGAAGTTAACAAATCCATAGAGTTTACATCAACAATCACATCACCAATACTTTCTACATCCTTAGAATAAGATCTACTCCATTATAAGAAGATTACAACCAAGAGACAATAGAAATAGTATCCACAATCAATACATAAAGAAATGAGCAAAAAGGGATGCTTATCAATGTAGCGTCAGTGTTCTCAGTTGCTATCCTTGCTTTGGAGGTGGACGGATCATCGGAGGAGCTTATTGATGTAGATCTAGGGTTCCCTCAAGGGGGAGAACCTTTCTCCAAGCCTAGGGGTGGATCCTCAAGCCAAAGATATAAGAAAAGAGGAGAAAACCCCCCATTTTATAGGCTTAGCCCTGCCTTGCACAGGCCAGTTGCATGGTTGTGCAAATCTACAAAGTCATGTGAGGCTTTCTGCTGAAGCTGGGCACATGGCTATGTAAATTTGCATGGCCATGCATGAACAATACACATGGCCATGAGAATTTGCACATCCATGCATGAATAGTGCACACAGTTGTGAGAATTTGCACGTCCATGCAAGGCTTGCTTCTAGAATTCTTCTTCTGGAGCTTGAATAGCCATGCAAGGTTGTCACACGACCATGAGAATTTGCACAGCCATGCAAGGTTGTCACACGTCCGTGTATTCTCTCTCCGGTGGATTCACTACCATTTCTGCACGGCTCATGCATTATATGTATGGTAAGGGGCATGGACGTGCATAATCACATGGCTATGTTTAAAGAGAAGTTGTAGATCTTGAAGTCCTCTGTGTTTTACAACTTGAATTGATCCCTAACTCCAAATAAGCGCAAATTTATGACCATTTTACTTACAGTCTGAGCTATAGTCTATAGTCCAACACACCCATTCATAAAAGCCACAGCCGTGCCTTTTACCCATGTGAGCCTATTCTAAAACTCCCATGACTGTGTGTCCCATCAAGTCAGGGAATTGTGGGTATAATTTGGATACATTTTGATTTCATTTTGACCTTGATATATGTTAGATCGATGGCACGTGAGAAGGGGGAGGGGGTGAATCACATGACTTTTAAAAACTTTTCTTTCAAACTCTTTTAAAAATGAAGTGCATAGCAGTAAGATAACACACAAAAACACAAGCATAAAGATGCAAAGGATTTACTTCATTCGGAGCCTTTAACGACTCCTACTCGAAGGTTGCACTCGCTGAGTGCTTTCCTAGGGCAGTCCACTAAAAACCTCTTCCGAAACCGCCAGAAGAGAGAATCGAATACATGAAATAAAAACTAGGATAAGTGTAACAACCTACACTTTCCTTATGCAACAAAGTAAATAAAACAAAAATAGTATACCGATGAAAAGATTAAGGAAGACTAGGCATAGATCGTCGGAGCAGCTTTTCGGCGTCGCGGAATCATTTTCAGCACAGAGCACAGAAGCGAAGCTTGTTTGAATTGTTGTAAAGAAGCTTCTGGTCGACTTCTTTTATAGTCCATCTCCGGGCGCTCTGACCTGGTTCGAGCGCCCCTAGTGTCGCTGACGTGTCGCGTCCTCGTCAAAACTTCATCCCTAAAGTTTTATCCACTTCCAGGTACCCAGACCTGGTCTAGGCGCCGTGGATGATGACGTAGCCCAGCCAACAATCGCATGCCAACTCAGCAAGGCACCTACACGAAAATAACCTTTCCGGGCACCCTAAGGCTTATTTAATGCAGTTTGGCTCATTTCCTGCAAGACAGGGTTAATACTGCATAAAAGTAACATTTCCTGCAAAACAGAGTTAGCACAAGTATAGTTATTGCAGTGATAAGTAGTATGACTTAGATTCTATCTTTCCAAGACCAGAATCTAGTCAAGGTTTCAGCTTATGTTTCATAAATGGTCCTAAGATGGACCGACGCCTACTGTCCCCTCAACCGGGAACGCGTCCTCACTGGTTCGCTCCTCCAGTGACTTACCTTCACTTACCAATTGCAGATTCCCTTGATCGGATCCCTTGAGTGACGATGGCCGGTGGAGGCACATGCACATGAGTGACGATGCAGCAATGACGCGCTGCGGATATGCAATTATGTGAGAGGTAGAGGCGGAGATGGAATCCTAATTTTGAAGTTGCTTCGATACCATATTATTTGAGATAAAAAGAATTGATAATCTTTATTGAAGAGTGGGATATATTTATATACAAATTAGGAATCTATCTTAGGAAACTATAATTAGGCTAATTGACGCTAATTGACAAATATATTAACTAATATATATAGATAATATGGTAACTAATATATATATATATATATAACTCATCAACTCTGGATTGGTTTCATTTTTGGTTGAGGTCAAAAGACACATTTACGTTCAGAACTGGTTTCTTAATCATTGTTTGCATTAATAAGATTACAACTATATTTATAGCCTCTAGGCATAAGTTAAAATTTTGCATGAGAGCTTCATGCCCTGGATTAGGTTAAGCCTTCTTATTTTATCTAACAATTTGCATCCTAATTAGGCAAACTCAATCATATTCTAACCAAGCAAACATTTCAATCATGAATTTTGCAACCCTTTCAAATGTATCATATTTTATTGAGTCACCCATCTATTGTTAGAAAACCGTGGACTATATTCATCAACTGGAAATAAAAACTAAAGTACATGTTTTTCATTGTGTCATTTGTCAATTAAGTATCTAAACCGTACTTTATTGCTTCATTTCCGTTGCAGCCATGTCCAGAGAAATTTATGAACCAAGGTTATTCTATTTGAAAACAGAAGCATATGCTTTCATGCTAAGTTATAAATACCAACTAAAATTTCATCCTTTCAACACATTAAACATTCAAAAGAACCTTTAGACCATGAAGCGATTCAATATCCAAAGAGGTCAATTTTGAAAAAGGAAATATTGTATTCTAGTATTCATATTAAATCCTTTGCCAATATGCTGAGAGAAAGACTGCCAACTTCTGCATTGAAAGTTGTCAAAAGCAAAAGACGCTTAACTGAAATGGAGATATGATTCTTCAGTCTTGACTGCATTCCTTTAATCGTAATGAATCCAAGGAAGCATCGTTTGAGTTTGTGAACATTCGTGTTTATCTTTATAAACCACAACCTAAGTTGTATATTGTATAGGTGTTCAATTAGTGTTCCAAAATTTGGCAGGAGAAGTTACCAGATTCGGCATACAAGGACTTGATGGAGTATCATCGGATAACAGTGACTTTATTGGCATTGCAATCTGCTGCTACTGGAGATGTGAGTTTCTTAATTAGAGTTTTAAAATTTGCACTCTCTTTCTGATATATATATTTTTTGTAACATGGAGGCAAGGTGACACTATCAATATTCACTATTATTTTCTTGCAACAACCTATTTCTAACGCTCATCATGGCTGTCTATTTAAAATTTCCATTATTTTCCTTACCACAGTACTTCTGTTTCAAGATTATTTTGATGATATTTCAAGATACAATTCTTTAACAATTCGTTGAACGGAGGTAGGCTAGACTTCAGATTGTGTTTCTAATTTAAATCATCAGAACAAGCTTAAGATTGTTTACTAGAAGCAACCATTCTTTTTATTGCTTTTAATTTGACTAGGTAAATTAACGAAACTGATAGAAAGATCCATGTTTACCCACTAGGCCAACGATCCATCACAAGTTCCGAGAAAGTATGATTAGGGATGAGGTTTTTCATGCTCTGAATTGCACATCTTACTTTGAAAAAAACTTATGCCGGCTACAATTTGATTATCATCTGATTGATAGCAATGCAAATATTAAGATTCCTTACTATTTTGTGAACATTTGGTTTGACCTATCATGATTATGCATTTCCCACTTAGTATTTGCTATAAACAAAAGTTGACCATCTTCTTTAATTATTTGTTAATTAATCTTGTTTTGTAACTTGTTTCTTCTGTGCAGGAAGACGATTGTTCATATGACAGGATCCTAACCCAACAGGAGTTATTAGAAAGTAAAATGCCTGAACTGAAAGCATTGGTCTTGGGCACCACAAACTAACTCCATTGGCAAAAAATTAACGGATGACCACCTTTATTGTTTAATTTCCTTTGGAAGGCGTTGTTTTACATTTGGGTAATCAGTGGGAGAACGAGTAAGTCGCAAGAATTTGTGTCCATTACCTATATTTACCTTGAATCTTGTGAAGGGATATTGCTTCCAGATTTTGTAGTATTCCCTTCCAAACAAAGAACTGCCCAGAAGCTTTCTCAATGTTTTTTATATTTATGAAACTAAAGTAATCCGGATCTGTAAATGTGGACATTGTTTGAGTGGAATTTTGCATAGGAGCATACAGTACTAGTTCATCCTGGGAGTTCTAAGCAGGCCTGAAATAAGCTTGAGATGTTGCTTGATTAGAAAACTTTTATTTTCAGTTAGTTATAGTTGGATTGTATTATCCTCCTTTTAGAATACAAAAGTAAAAAAATGTGAATAGTTGTCAAAAAATTCATTTTGATTGCAATATTTCAAATGGCATACTAATGTGATTTGTCGACGGAGAAGATGTGGCTTGGGGATGAGCACAGATCATCTAGTCTTTTGTTTTTTTAGTCCTCTTCTGTTCAAATTAGGAGAGCCTTTAAATCAGATCAGGATTTATTGATCGTTACAATCGTGGATTAGGAGAGGATCAAGAATTTCGGATTAGAAATCTGCAGGTGGGAGATTTGACTACAGAAATGACGGGTTGTTTGACAATGGGGAGAGAGTTTGTGTGGACGGTATTTTCCATACATTTCCCTGATTTAAAAAATAATAATAATAGCACAAGACTAGCCGAAAATAAATCAATGACAATTTAATTTGAGGGTTATATTGCCCTAAGATTCAGTTTAGTGCACCTTTAGGGATTAGAAGATCCTGATTTAGCATGATGAACTGGTTTAACTTCCGTTTTGATACGGAGTACATCGACGTGAATAGCTTTTGTGGAGGGATGAGCTATGTCATTTATGATCATGCTCTCTAATTGTAGTAAAAATTTAACAAACGATGATTAAGTTCCCTTTAAGTGGCCTACAGAGTTTGTCCTTAGATTATACAAAGGGAGATAAATCACGAAGTTAGTTTATAGTCGACTGCTAAGTGGTTAAACGGTGGGAGAAGTTTTTTTCCGAGGACATGTACCTGTCAAAAATTAATTTTTATCCTATTATAATAAATTTATCATTCTTTAGCCAATTGACCATTCCCATGTTGACGAGATCATGCTCTCTAAGCAAGAATTAGACACTTTAATTTTATCCAAGCCATTCCATCTACCAAACAATTGGTTCAATTACACCTTAGCAAATAATGATATTGTGTATTGAATCCATATAAATTGTGTTTCAAATTTATGTAGTAGATAAAATAAAAAGAAGACTAAGTATGTATTATATATATATATAATATTTTAGCCATCTTTTATCTTTTATGTCCTAAACATCATATTAACATCTGTCACTAAAAATATTGAAATTTATTTAATATATTGAAATTTAATATTAACATCATATTAACATCATAATCCTTCACTGTTCAATAATAGTTTTAAAGTACAGATAAATAACATTATAGAAACACTTACAACAAAAGGAATTTATTTAATAAAACCTAAAGAATTTTCCTCTAGTAATCTTGCAGGATTAGATTGGAATCTTAATCTAGAATTAAATACCAAACCACAATCTTTACAACCAATGGAAGCTATTATTTATAAAGACAGGCATGATAGCTCCATAGTAAGATTCCATAATTATAAACCTTCAACTTCACAAGACGAAGAAAATAACACGGAGAATATGAATCTTATGAACATAGAACTTACTCCACAATTAAACGTTAATCTTTTAAATAGCTTTTATGACGACTTAAATGAATATATTTATATTCCAGCTGAGATAGCCATATACTTCACAGATCATGACTTAAAAGAATTAGAAACTTTTGATTTAATACATCATAAATTAGAACCAAAATGGATGTTATATTTTGATGAAGATCGTAATATTGTTGCTAAAAAAAAAGAATATTTTTCACATGTAAATTTAATGAATCAAGTAGTACTAGTAACTTTAGACCACAACCCCTGCAAGTAAGATACCCAGAAAGCTCTATGAGAACTATGGATTATGGAGAAGGGCATCCTCCAAGAACAAGGATAACCCCATATACAAATAATAATCCCTTATTAAGAACTATAGGAAAACGCAGGCCTCCAGAAATTACGTATTTTGGCAAAAACTCAATATTATTAAACATCGGTGAATGTGACGACCCTCAAATGTATGACACATACTTAGAACAATGGATAGTTTCTGTTAAAAGAGACTACCAAGCCAGACATGAATTAGACATAGAATCTGGTGAAGCCATGATAAGAGTAGGAGAAAACTACTTAGGGGATGTAGCACGAGCAGCCTGGGAAGCCTTTAAAACAGCTTACCCAGAAGAAATAGCCCGAATTGCTTCACAAGGAAACAACATTTTAAATTTCTGTTATACCATTCACAGGTTATTCACAGCAAGAGATGCTAATACTGGGTTAGACATAAGACAAAGAGAAGCCATGAGAGATTTAGAACAATTACAACTATTTAGTTGGAATTGGATTAAACCCTTTTGCAATGATTTTCTAGCTCTAACAGCTATATCAGGAAATTACTGCAACCCTGAATTAGGAGAAAGACTTTTTAGTAAACTTCCTGGAGACTTAGGAAAGGAAATACACAAGGCATGGACTGATCTAAAGATACCACCACAATATGACAATATAGGAGTACGAATTCAACATATAATATCAATCCTAAAGGAAAAATGTACCTATATACACATACAAAAACAACTTAAAAACCAACAATATGGTTTCTGTAGTCAGATATATACACCTCAACAATATGGCCTTTCTCAAAGAAAATCAACTAATTATAGGACCCAAAGGTCAACTAGGAAACCTGCAATAACAAAAACAAAAGCTATCAGGCCAAGAAAAACATATTATGTTAGAAAAAGCAGAGAAAAGAAACCATATCTCAACAAAGACAAACACGTTAGAAAATTCAAACCTAAGAAAACCTATGCAAATACCATTACTTGTTTTGCTTGTAATGAACCAGGCCATTTATCTTCTGCATGTCCAAATAAGAAAAATCTATATACAAGAGAAGCAAAATTAGTAAATTGCACTAATTTGGACTTAGTAGAAATTCAATCAGACGTTTCAGATACATCCTCTATTTACTCCATTATTTCGGTAGATGACATTGAAGAAATACCACCCTCATCAGATTATAGTCTAGTCAACTCTTTTTTACATCCATCTCAACCCTATCCTGAAACACAAAACCCATCTTATCCACACCAACATCCTGAACAAACTAAAGAATATACATTATTTGATGAATGGTGGGAGGATCAGGAGACAGAAACAGATGTTAATATGATGTTTACACAATTTCGAACAAACTCAATATTAGAAAATGAAAATGAATGTTTACATGATTGGATGCTAAAGACAGGAACAGATAATCTTCCTTGTAATTTTTGTAGCCATTATCCTTCTATAGACAAAAGAGGTACCTGCAAAATTTGTAGAAAACAAGCATGTAACCTTTGTTTACAACAACTATTCGCTATCACTATACCTAATACACCTATACCTAAAGGAAATACTACCCGTAATCTGTTACTTGAAACAAGAGTATCTGTATTAGAAACAAGAATAAATCTTTTAGAAACAGAAATAAATAAGATCATTAGATCCTCTTTAGAAGAAGGAATAGAATCATCTCTTGTTGATAAGGGAAAAGGAAAAGAAATTTTAGTAACTAATACACCTAGTGACACGGATCTAGTTTTTATTAAAACATCTAGCATCTGTAATACAGGAAAAAGTTTTGATATTAGAGTAAAATGCCTAGTTAATATTCATGGTCATGAATTCACTCTACATGCTTTTCTTGATAGTGGAGCCACCAACTCTACTATTGATGAAGCTACTCTTCTCTCTATTATACCAACTTCCCTAATAAAAACTGCATCGCAGCCATTAGTTAGCACCCAATTTGATGGTAAACAATTATCATGTACAAAATTTGTAACTAATACCCATCTTAGATTTTTTAATAACTGTGGACAATACAGTACACCGCTATCATTGTCTAAGTTATGGGTAAAACCCTTACAACACTCAAACATCCAATTAATTTTAGGTTTAAACTTTTTACTTACAGCGGATAGAGCCTTTTTATTAACAAAAGACTATGCAATATTTTTTTCTACCCCTATTGTATCACCTATAGTTTCTGACTACCCCTCTATTGTACAACCCTTTCAAAAACAGACCCAACCAATACTTCCTACCTCTACAGAAACTAAAGAAGATTGTCAATGTACTATTAAGAATAGTTGTAAAACATTAGCAAAGACATGTGAAATGGCTTACCAAGAACATCAGGAAAACTAGAAGAACTTGGCTGTCTAAGCCCGTTATTTGAACCATGTGAGTATACTATTCCGTGTGACTTTCTTTTTCCACACCAATTACTTCAATTAGTAAACACTCATAAACCTGAAATAGATGCTTTTATTTCCAGATTAGAAAAACTAGAAATTATAGGAGAAAATCCTACAAAATATTGGGATAGAGACAAAGTTTATTGCCAGCTATCAATTATAAACCCAGATTTAACCATTAAAGCACAAGATTTAAAATACACCAATTGGGAAATTGAAGAATGTAAAATGCACATTAACCAGCTACTTACTCTAGGAGCCATTCAGAGATCAACCTCTAGACATAGAAGCCCTGCTTTTATAGTTAACAAAGGATCCGAACAAAAAAGAGGTCAGTCTAGAATGGTATTTAATTATAAACGGCTTAATGACAACTGTCATGAGGATGGATACAAAATACCAGATAAAGACCAATTATTAAATAAAATCCAAAATTCAAAATGGTATTCGAAATTTGACTTGAAATCGGGTTTTTGGCAAGTAAAAATGCATCCTGATTCAATAGAATGGACAGCCTTTTCTTGTCCTGAAGGACATTTTGAATGGTTAGTTATGCCTTTTGGTTTAAAAGTAGCCCCTCAAATCTTTCAAAGAAAAATGGATAATATTTTTAGGCATGTCTCCCCCTTTACAAGTGTTTATATAGATGATGTTTTAGTATTTTCAAAAACTAGAGAAGAACATTATGCTCATTTACATATAATTTTTAATCTCTTTGAAGCACATGGTCTAATTATCTCTCGAAAGAAAATTCAATTAGCAACCACACACATCTCATTTCTTGGCACAGAAATTGGTCAGGGAACCATAGCACTACAACCACATATTTCCTCTAAACTCCTTACTTTCCCTGATAAAATGGAAGATACCAAAACCTTAAGATCTTTTTTAGGTCTTCTTAATTATGCACGTCCCTATCTAAAAGACATAGGAAAAATTAGTGGCCCTTTGTATAATAAAACATCTTTAACAGGACAAAAGCATTTTAATCAACAAGATATAAAGCTAGTGCAACAAATTAAACACCTAATTAAGACAATTCCTAAATTGGCCTTACCATTAGATTCTGATTACTTGGTCATAGAAACAGATGGTTGTGAATCAGGATGGGGAGGAATTCTATTCAGAAAAACTTCTAAGTATGAACCAAAAAGTTCTGAACTTTTATGTCGTTATGCCTCAGGGAAATACCAAGAAAAAGGACACCTGACTTCTTTGGATTATGAAATACTAGCTGTCATATATTGTTTAGAAGCTTTTAGATTATTTATCTGCAATAAACAAGAAATCACTCTAAGAACAGATTGTGAAGCTATAGTTAAGTATAGCCAACAAACAAAAGGATTAAGAAAAGGTTTAGGACATAAGAGATGGCTAAAATTTACAGATACAATCATAAATAAAGGATTACGTATACACTGGGAACACATTAAAGGAATTAATAATTCCCTTGCAGATACACTATCTCGATTATTACACTAATATTTTCTTTTTGTAGGATATGGATAGACCAAGGAAGGTACGTACTTTTGCGACCAAAACATTAAGGTTTGGAAATCAAGAATTACAACAGTTCACACAACATGAAGACCAATTTCATTCTACTTTCAGAGACAAACTTGATCACATTCAACACTGCCTTATTGATAACATATGGCACATTCCTACAATTCCCGGGAGTTCTGGGTATAAAATTGCAGTTATTAATGCTCTATCAAACTATTTCTTGACCACTATACAAAAACCAGTTGGCAAGAAATTTTCTTGTTATGTGGTTTTCTCTGGAACTCAAGCCGGAGTATATGCTACTTGGGAAGAAACAAACATGGCAATTCAAGGGATAGAACATCCTTTCTTTAAAGGATACTATTCTCTCGAAGAGGCATTTCATGCAGCAAGAACACAACTTGGTCCCAATTTTTTTATCAGTACATTACTAAAAACAACAACTCTGGTTAGCCCTACTGTTTCACCGACACATGAGGTTTCAAACCCTACACATACATATGCACAAATTACTGAAGGAGTTTGTGGGCCTTCTTCTTCAACAGATAAACAGCCTCACAGGCCAACATATTTAACACTGGCTAAATTAAAAGAACAAGCAGCTACAACATCGGCCAAAAGGGCCTCAGAAGCCCATCTACTAGGCCTTTCCACTACTATACCTGATGATATTAATACTTATGTTCGCAGTCTAGCAGAAAACTCTACATTACAGACTTTCATTGAACTATGTGAGGCCCTGAAAGCCTTCCATAAAGATCCCCCGCCAGGGATAACTATTATTTACGAGGCAGAATTCAGCCCAAAACTCAAGTGTCAGAAACTTGGCCCAGCATGCAATAATTCCGAAAAATATGGCTGTCCATGCCAACTCTTATACTCTTTCAGAAAGGCAAATTTAGACTATGAGACTTATACACCAACTTCTTACAAGGGCAGATTAATTACCCCTTTTACTTTAATGGATTATGGGCTTTTATATAAAGTCTGGATACATGATCCTGATTCGGTCAGAGATTTTCCTAAGAAGCTTGGTACTATTATTTCACTTGCTTTGGAAGAAGAAGAAACTTTTGTGGTCTGTACTTTTGAAAGCTCTCCTCCTGAATGGATTGATCTAAAAATAGAACCAGCCAGGCATTTTGTAAAAATTGACATAAATGAAGTAGGAGGATGTCAAGCAGAATTGATAGACTATCCTTCAGACCCAGACATGGAATGGGAAGCACCACCCAGTTTTACTGATCAATTAAAACATTGGCGTGCTTCGGTACAAGGTACTAATTGGGCATGGAACAGAATAGAAGACCCAGACAATTACCTATTAGCAGCAGAAACTTATACAGAAAAAATTTACTGGCCTAAAGACATGGGCACCAGGTTTTTTCCTTTCATGTTTAAAACACAGCATACTACTCTATTCCAACACTATCAAAGAAAAACAGAAAGGTTTTGCAACAAAAGACTAGCCAGTTCAGCTCTATCAGCCAGAGCATACAGAGCAGCACTCCTACGAACACTGCATTCTGACCCAGCTGGAAGCTCGCAAGCCCCCTCTCTAGACTCCACTAGCGAACAGAACTTGGAAAATATGATGGAATCTTAAAACAGTTCTATCCAACACCAGCTGTCTCCACAGAAAGTACAAAATTTTCCAGCTATTTTCACTACTTTACTCCCATCCAAACTTAAAAACGTCAGCCATGACGTCACTACAAGATTCTCCAGCTGTCTTTCCAGCTGTTTTTCCAAAAACGTCAGCCATGACGATTTTAGCATCCCACCTGTCATTAAACCAACCATGTTAACAGACCCCTATCTCATCTTTCCTCCATCTGGACCCGTCTATTTCCTTCCTTCCTAAGAAAGCTTTCAAGCAGCAAGCCTTAATTCTCCTATAAAAGGCCTCACCCTCCTAAGGGGAAGGCAAGTCGCAGCCAGTATCAAGCCGCGCACGCCCCCTTGTAATTCCACCTCTGGTAGTTTTGTTTGTAAGTTTTAGTTCCTTTTGTAATTCCACAGCTAGTCTTCAGTATCAGTTTGTAAGTTTTAAGCTCTTTTTATGTGTACTCAGTTTGTGTAAAAGCTTGTGTAAAACTATCAGTTTGTATAATTAAGTTTATGTGGCCTAATTACTAAATGTTTCTTATAATTCTGGCTCTACTCTATTCTTCGTATTTATGTAGTCTTTCTCAGTCCTTTTCTTAGTAACCAGAGGTGAACAGTAACTGTATTTGGAAAGCTAAAAAAAACACATAAGACCTGTGCAGGCTAAGGAAGAAAGGTTGACTGCCTAAATCCACAGCCGGGGCAAAGGTTTTATTTTAGCAATTCCTATACAGGTGAGGCTCACTGGAAGATATAGACTACTGGAATAGAGTAATTAATTAAAAAAAATATTATTCGTCTTAATTATTCTGCTTCTTAAAAAGTTATTACTGTTTGCAATTACTGTTCACTTTTACTGTTTACAATCACTGTTCACTTTTACTGTCCACAATTACTGTTCACAATTACTGTTCACATTAAAAAAAAATTATTCGTCTTAATTATTCTGCTTCTTAAAATTATATATATATATATATAAGTATTTAAATAAAGACAACAATTTTCTAAGTAAAAAACATGAGTTTACAAAGAATTTTTCAAAATTTTCTAAGTAAAACTGATTTTTAAAGAAGTTTTGAAAGATAACTAAATTTTGAAATTCTTTCATTAAATATTATCAAAATTTAAGAAAATTATTTTGAAATTATTTTGAGGCTCCCCCTGAACCAATGATAATTTTAAAAAGTATCTCAAATGTCTAACCTTAATTACTCAACCAATTATATAATGGATAATGGTTTTTCACTTGGTTAATCAAGTCAAGATTTAAAATTAAAAATTTAGTACTTGACTTGATTGCTGTAATTTGGTGTTTAATGCCCAGACTTGTATTGAAGCACTGAATTAAAACATTCTTAAGTCCAGGTAAAATCCTAAGCATCTCACACTGTTCTAGGTTCAGAATACATATGCAAGGTAATCCTAGGGTGCTTGTGAGATGCTAGTTGCCTAAATCTATAGGAGCATGATATCTAGGGTTTAAACCTAGGCTAAGTCTAGTTTAACTGATTTCAAAACTAG
>JBAMIB010000018.1:5440956-5451148 GCA_037177415.1 Kaempferia rotunda
ATATCAGTACAACAATAAACCTAACTTAAACCAATGTCCAAACATCAAAACCTAGGGCACTAGATTGCTCCAACAGGACTGTGGGTCATGGAGTAGGAGTCGCTGAAGAATCCGAACCAATTAAAATCACTCGTGTTCCGTGTTTGTGCTCTTTGTCTCTTCGTTACTTATTTTTCTGTTGCACTTTGTATTAAATTTTAAAACACTATTTTTAAAACACACGTGATTCACTCCCCCGCACATGCTACGATCCTACATCAACAATCTTACGTTTAATGATAATTTATTGTAACTCTCACAACCAACCCACACTTGGAGATATGGCTCATTATTTGCATCTACATTAACAACTAATGGCGTTACCTTCTCCAATGGTGATGCATAACTAGTAAACATTTGTTGAAATGTTAGGAAAACTAGAATTTACAACGCTCAGTTCTGGAATCTACTACATCAATTATTTATCCTTTGTTATGGATTTAATTAATCATAATAACTATGATCCTCAGAACTAAAACTTGCATGTTTCCTCCATAATCCTCATTAGATATGAATGGTTTAGCATGACATGTCCATTTACAGCAATTTAGGATAAAACCAAATCTACAAAGATGCTCTCAAACTTTCTATTATGATATTTTCTACACGGACACTTTAACTTATTCCCATTCATAAACTCTGGAAGAAAATCAAAAAATTGTTCCAACCCAATAATAAACTCATCAGTTAAACTCCCACGTTCATATAAGTTCTTTTTATATATTCAACTCCTTTTTTTTTGGTATTTTTTCTATTTCTAAATTTAAAATTATTAGAATATTAACTCTGATTTACTACAAATAAAAGTTGGTATAGACCTCTTCAACAACAATAAAAAATCTCTACTTCTGTTGTTGAGTACCAGCATTTGCATCAACATAATTTGGAATGCTTAATAAAATTTCAGCATTTATTATTGCTTCAGCTTTGACTACTCTTTTGGTATTTATATTTTGTGGTTACGATGCAATGATGAACATTGTTACTAGTAAGTTGTTTCCTGTATGGTTGTATAGGAATAGAGCCTCTTGTATAGGAATAGAGCCTCTTGGCTCGTGACAACAGTTTTTTTGTAATATCATCAGTAACATGCCCTCTTGTTCAATTTTGTTTTCTAGGGGATCCATGCAGTCAACCTTGGTGACAGTGGTTTCATAGTAGTTAGAGATGGTTGCACTGTATTCAAATCACCAGTGCAGCAACATGATTTCAACTTTACTTATCAACTGGAGAGTAGCAATGCGAGCGATCTTCCTAGTTCTGCTCAGGTTAGTTGATACTCCAGCACAATATTTATGCGACTACTATTACTATTCAAGTTATGTGGCATTGAAATATGTTTGGAGTTGTTTCAGCTAACCAATAGATTATGTCATTACTTGTCACGCTGCATCTTTGTGGATGCTCCAGTTGATTGTCTTACTGGATTCTTGCTCTTAACTTGTAATTACTCGTTCCCCTTCCCCTTTCTTTAATCAATTGTAATGCACTAGAGCTGTAACAAGTTGAGGTTCAATGTTCCAAGCTTGTTTAACAAAAATTAAACAAGCTCAAGCTATGCTCAATTTTTAACCATGCTCATTTAAAATGGGAGGGGCACTAATAATTCCCCTAATAATAAAACAAGAAAATAGTGGATGAAGATATATTTTCTATAAGAGCACCTTGCATCTATTATTTGAGAAGGAAAGATTGTTGAAGATATCACTAATGGTGGTTAAAATGGATAGGAATATTTGGATTTTTGTATGATCAATGATCATTGTGTGCCCTTTAAGCTACAAGGTATATCTGTTTGTGTATGATGCTATGCTTTACAGTTAGACTCTTGAACAATTAGGAAACATTATGTAACTAACGTTGATTGAGTTGAGATGAAACAATAAGATTGTTCTGTGAGATTATGGGGGGAAATTAAAAATATTGCTGTGTTGATAGTTGCTCTAAGGATGATAAAATGAGAGATTAAATTACGACGCTATCGATATGTTCATATTCATTCAATCTATTGTTATACAAATTGATTGGACTAGAGTTGAAGGTGTTAGGATTAGTAGATATAACTAGTTAAGAGATCTACATGCAATATAGCCTTAAATGGAGTATAATAGAGAGATATGATCCGTGTGGTGTCAATCTAAAATACTTGGAACTAAGAGACCTGATGATGATGTAAATATTTAATTTACATGGTAATACTATCAAAAAATTCATTTTCAATTTACATGAACTTTAAGTATACATTATACCTTATATGAAATACTTATGGATGTTTTTTATGAATAGTATGTGTGTTTTGTTAATAACGTTCATGAGCTTGATTCATGAGCATTTCATCACATTATGTTGATGTGTCCCACCTATTTAGAGTCGGCCAGATGGATCATATTAATCAAGTTTAATAATATTAATCTTTGAATTGTTCATATTTTGAGTTTGAAGAGAATGCTTAAACTGTTCGCTTAACTTTCCAAATAAACGTAAATGGTTGTTTTCAAGTTAAATTACCAACTTGTTCATGATCATTTTCGACTGCTTGGATGCAGTTCATCACCTCAAAATCGTTTCCTCCAAGTTTACCTCAATAATTTAATTTCACCTATCAGTTGGGTTCCTTTCTCATCAGTTGATCACTAAATTATTTATCAATTACGTTTTTTTGGGCTCGTACTGTTCGGTCATTTTATGTTAAACAGGTCTATCTTGGCCTAGAACTCTGAAAACTCGAACAAAATATGCTCCGGACTTCAGTCCCCAGCCTGATTTATTCGTGACCGTTCTTGCTTAGAGTTGAGCTGACCCTGTTTCTTGGCTAGTTCATGCTAGCTTCTGGCTGCACTTAATAACCCAATCTCTGCTGATATTCTTTTTGGTTAGATGAAATGGATAACCATTGGTCCTCTCAAAACTTGTGAGCAGGTGTTCACTGTCCCAGTCGAATCAGGCGACGTGATTGTCACAGGGACAGATGGTCTCTTTGATAACCTGTACAACAACGAGATCACTGCCGTGGTGGTTCATGGGATTCGAGCTGGTTTGGAACCTCAAGTGATGGCCCAGAAGATTGCCGCATTGGCTCGCCAACGAGCTCAGGATAAGAACAGGCAAACACCATTCTCGACTGCAGCTCAACATGCTGGATACCGATACTACGGAGGCAAGCTCGATGACATTACTGTTCTTGTATCCTTCATTACTGCCTTCGGCGCTTGAAATCGTACCCGCTATTGCCTCGCTACTTGTTAACTTTCCAGATTTTTTTTTTCTTTCACTTGTTCATATGATGATGAGCGAACCATTTCGATTATTCTTAGCTAGTCATATTCCTGAACTAGTGGATTTTGGTTACCTGACTTTCTGTGAATTCATTTCCTGAGCTTTAGTTATATATAAAACTCAACCACTTGAAGATGATGCCTGGCGTCAAGTATAAAACTTATTATCATTCTTTTTTCTTTCTCATATTTAAATTATAATTCCCTCCCTACTTTGTTACTTGCTCTGCTTTTGCTTCGCTTACTTCCTTCCTTCTCCACAACAACTCGCGACCTCAATCCCATTAGGCAAGATTATCCCCTTAGAAATGTTCATCAATCAATCTCTAGCCACGACCGTGTTTTACATCGTATCTACTGCTTGCTTTTCTTAGAAGAGCAGCTGGATTGTGACTATCTCCATGGATGTTACTTTGTGTATGAGATTCCTTTGTTGTGGGTCTGCAACCTGTACGTGGAATTGAACCTAGTTTCCATGGCAGCCACAAGGTAAGGCAGGCAGTGGGTAATTGATGTACGTAGAAAGGTGACTTGCTACTTTGCATGTGTTAATGTTAAACTTATTCATGAGAGGAAATGAAAAGTGAGGAGGACGTACATGAGAGACATCTCGAATCTGATTAAAGTTATTGAAGATATATGCTCAGCTTATGGATGCCGCAAAGCTAGCAAAAAGTTACAAGTATATGAAAAGTTTATTCCTTGAAAGGGATTCACACGATTCTTCCCCCACAATAATTTTTTTTAATTAATATTATTATATCAATTTTTTAAAAAATAATCAATTTTGAATTATAATAAATGTGTGTTATCTTGAAGGGAAATCTATTTAAATTTTTAGAATTTAAAACTTTAAATTTTTTTTAAAGAGGTGTATAAAAAGATTTGAAATTATAATAAATATGAAGAAAAAATAAATTAAAAAAATACTTTGGTAAAATAAAATAAAATTTATTTAAAATCTAATGGGATCAGATTTGATTTTTGTTGTAAAAGAGAGATAATTGAAGATTTCTATGAAGGAGTGAAAAGATAATGAAAAAGTAACCTTGAGAAAGGAAGACGATGCTAGTTATTTACCCCTATGCTCTTTGCTCTATGCTATGCAACTATTGAATTCCAAACACACTTGTTCAACTTATTAGTTACGAAAATTAATTTTCAAAAGAAGAGGACTGTTGTTAGGGGTGAGGGAAAGGAAGACGATGGTCGAGTTCATTAGAAGTTATACAAAAAATGGAGCATATATGGGATATAGTAGCGGAGTCTGAAATTATACTTTATCCGGACTAATTGATCGATGATAGGAGTTGATCGCAGAATTTGATTTGGAGATTTATAGTTATGATGAAGAAATTCTTAAATATACAGCTGCTTCTTCCCTAGCTAAACTCGCTTCTTCCCTAACTCTAAAATGCATGCTGCTAAACTTGTACCTGGCCTCTGCCCTTCACGGGATATATAGGAGGAGAGGCTATTAATTAGCAAGAACCAGCTGAGAGTAATAGTACTGTAAGTTATCACATATAAGAATTTCTGATCAGTTCTCTAATTATAGTAACACAGAATCTAAGGATCACTGCTTTGACTTCCATTGTTCCACTAGATTTACATGAGAATCTGTCTGTTATTTCCCACCACAACTTTTGAGTCACATACTTAAAGTTCTGCAACTCAGTAGTACCTGAGAACCCCCTAATTTGTACTTGCTGATATCTTCTACATGCACGTGGAATTTCTGTCAGTTTAATTTCCCTGTACTCAAATCACAACAGCCACAAGGTGCATGGTAATTATCAATTCATTCATTTCACAAGATCCAATATTGTGATATTCATTCCTTGTATAAAGAATAAACCTTTTCCATGCGCATCTGATCTTGTGGCATCCCTTAATTTGTTAGGCATATATCTCGACAGGTGCCCTCTGAAAGTGAAGGCGCCATCATATATATCCATTGCCTTACCTAGATTTCTCCTAATTCAATTACCTTCAAAGACCTCTTTTATTTATTACGAGGATTAGAATGACATATATTAAGATTCCCAGTCATATATAGATTATATCAGCAGAACGTATACAGTTTTAATTATATTATTTCATGCACTCTCACTCTTGCTACATACTTCTACGTAATTATCACCATCTTAATTCATATAATATATATATATATATTCATGCTTCCTCACTGTGTGTGTATATATATATTTAAGTAGCAGTGGCAGTTGTAGTACGTAGTTGGATGGGAGAGTTCTATATGGGGTACATCCTCCGGCCACCAGAGCCGGACTCCCTCTGGCAGTTGAAGTAGACGGCGGCGACCGGCTGGCCGAGGTTGTAAATCTCGGCAAAGTCTTTGGTGTTGAAGTTCTGGCGCCACCCGGGTGGATACACCGTCTCACGACCCAGCTGCTGGAACAGCACGAACACCATGCGGTGGATCCCCATTGTGGGCCGTGGGGGCTCGTAGCACATCACCTCTCTTCCTGAAAGAAATGAAATTCATATATATGTCTTAACTTAATGCATGCATATATATGGAATTAACCATTGATGCCTTTCGATCGATATATACACTCACCGAAGGTCACGTCTGTAGTGCCAGGGATGTCGACCACCAGCCTGCATTAGCAGTAACGTAGATATATATAATTAACGAGCTTGTCAGTCAGAAACAGCTGAGAGGTACACATACGATGAGTTGGTTAATTACCACTGGAGGTACTCTCTTAGGTGTGGGTTACTAGGGCTGGGAGCATCGGGGTCCACCATCACCTGCATGCACCATGCAATATAATCGACGTCGTGCGGATTAATTAATTAATAGGGTTTAGAATTTAAGGTTTAATTAATTAATTAATGAATCAGGTGGTAGAATATATAGAATGAAGTAGCATGGCAGCTGACGTACGAGGGTGTAGAAGGTCCTGAGGTCATTGCCACCGACCTCGACGCGAGGTTGGTTGACCACCTCCGACGGCTTGAACTCGCGGCCGTTGGTGATCTCCTTCCCTGCGTAGTTGATTCGGAGAGAGACTCGCTTGATGAAGGGCTCGAGGACGTCGCCGATCACCCGCCCCACTACCAGCGAGTCTCGCGCTCTGCTCATGGCTCACAATTAATGCTTGCTTGCTTGCGGCTATGGACGCCGTGAGCTAGGTACCTACCTACCTACCTACCTAGCAAATTAAGAGCATGCAGTTCGCAATCCCTTTAATTTGTCTGCGCACAGTACTGTGTGGAGGAGCTAGGCGATGATCGAGCACTATATATAGCGCTGTGTGGCGTGCAATCCGCGAATGAATATTCCATTCACTTTTTGTAAAGTTTTTGAAGAGAAATGAGGACACAAAGTTAAGGTTCTATTCCCAACTCATTGTGTAGCCCTTCAAGGGAGTCCAACAAACAAGGGCATGCAGGTGCCCTTCATTAATGTAGCAATTTTTAAGCAATAGCAATAGCACTAGCTATAATGTGTAATATATTTGTTCTCCTTTTAAGAGGACTAATTAAGGTGTAGCTAAGTGGTGAGATCGTTTAAATAGTTAATTAGGTATCTAAATAAGAATTTTTATTCAGTGGATGTGCCTCTGCTATTACTTCCTGATTTACTCTGGTGAAAAGTTTTCATAAAATTGGTTAATTACCTCCATGATTACTGAGTTAAAAAAAAATTGGGTTCGAAGAATTAGAGTGGAGTGAGTTTTTGGTGTGAAATGGATGAATTTTAATATAATAGACTAAGTAAAAAATTTATATAGATAATTGTACTTCTTCTTTAATTGTAGTATTAAAAAAATGCAATTGAGCACCTCAAATAGCTAGGGTGATTTTAATATTTGTAAAAATTAGAATGGCTTTTTGATGATAATAAATATAAAGGGTGTATTTTGATTTTTTGTTTTTTTTTCCTCTCCCAACAATTAATTAATGGCACGTGCAGTTTCATCTGGTTAAGTTATCGCATGTCTGTCCGTCTATTTCACTTTCCCTCTTCTCTCTTATTCATCTTTTTATCGCTTCCCGAGTTTGCTTTAGTTTGACCAAGGTCAACTTCCAGAAAAATTAACCACAAATAATTAACGATTTAAAACATTGCTTAAACAACAATTTGAATGTTTGTGTTTAGGTTGATTTGATTTAATTGTTTCTCTTTAATTAATTCTTTCGTATGAGTAGTTTAAACTCTGATACTGATTTGAAGTTCCTTTCGGTATATACACATCAACTTTGAACGAGTGGTATAGGAAGATTGAGAGCAACATCACTCACGAATATATTTTTTATATAATTAAAAATTAAAAGTATATATATTCATTTTTTGGGGCTAAGAGAGAGGGAGAAAAAAAGAATGTAGGTTGTCATGAAACAGACCAAAAGAGATGAATAGATATCCTTTCCTGAAAGAGGATAGGAATCCTCCAAAGCTGCTCTTGATCAATATTGAGAATAGTTGAAAGCTTTGAAAAGTTGTTGAAATATTCGGGGCCAGAGACTCGATCGCTGAGGTATATGTAGTTTCCTATTAGCTCACACTAATCGGATTAACCTACTGACCACTTTTTGGAAGTATATTAATTCTTAGCAAGTTGTACATTTTGAGAATATCCCAACTGACTGAGAGAGTATTCAGTTTAAGAACATCCTAGATCGGAAATATCCCCGTAGCAGATTTTTATTTTGAGAATATCTCTAATTGAGAACACCTCTTAACAATGTACTTACTTTGAGAACATCTCTGATCCGGTCCGAGATCAAGGGTTGGATTGACTCCTGTCAAATCGTCTCCTATCAGGTTGAGCTTAGGCAGGAGTGTAGTCAGGATTCAAAATTATCTAGGATTGACTGTCGACTATAATTAATCAATAAATTAAATAATTCTAAAATATAAATAAAATCAAAAAAGTATATGAATATTAACTTTTTGAAAATATGAAACAAAAATATTTAATATTCATTACATTAAAAAACATGACCAAAAATACTATGTAAGTTGTGATTTTAGATTCTTCTTAAAATTAAACTCATTATTAATTTTTTCAGCCAACATCTATTCAATATAGATGACCATAGAATTTGTAAAAAAAAAACTGTTCTTCTATTTTGTTATAAAGAATTGTTTTAATAAGTTTCATAGTTGAAAATGTTTATTTTGTTGGAGTAGAATAATAAATCCTTATTTTCTCAAAGTATGAAGCAAGTTTTAGTAGTTGAAAAATAGTCCATTGTATTTAAAATATCTAAAAATTTCTCTTGCAATTAATGCTCAACAAAGTAGATATTTTATCCCTAGAGTCACCTTGGGCCAGGGCTACAAGGCTAAGTATTTTATATTTGTTGTAAGTTGTTTAAATTAATACACACTAAAAGTAATTTAGCAAGAGAAAGAGTTAATGAATGGAAACATTTATATGACAAGTTTAAATAATATGAAAATAGTGTTGAACACCTCACTAATTTGAGAACTTTTGTTGAACTATAAAGGAGATTAAAAAAACATTGATAATTGACAAGGAAATACAAGAACAAATTAAAAATGACACAAAACACTAGAAACATGTTATGCTAAGAATAGTTGTTATTATCAAATGCTTGCTATACATAATTTGGCATTTTGTGGTACACATAAAGAATTTTTTGAAGATGGTAATGGTAATTTTTTTGGCTATACTTGAAATGATTATAAATTTTAATCCAATAATGCAAGAGCATTTTTGACTCATTCAAGGTAAAAAAAAAATTTATTATCATTATCTTAGTCATAAAATTTAAAACGAGTTAATATCTATTCTAGCCTCCAAAGCCAAGAATGCAATAATTAAAAAAGTAAAAGAGGTAAAATATTTTTCAGTAATTTTTGATTGTACATCAGATGCAAGTCATGAAGAATAAATGACCCTCATATTAAGATGTGTAGATGTTTCAGAGACTCTAATTAAAATAGAAGAGTATTTCATTGAATTTAAAATGTAGAAGATACAACTAATTTATGTCTTTTCAATGAATTGTAAATTGTTTTACAATCTTTAGAACTTGATATTGATAATGTGAGAGAGCAAGGTTATGATAATGGATCTAATATGAAAGGCAAAAATCATTGTGTGCAAAGGAGATTGCTTGATATTAATCTTAGAGCATTTTACATGTCATGTAGTTCTCATTATTTTAACTTAGTTGTTTGTGACATGACAAATTCTTGTGCTAAAGCAAAATCATTTTTTGGAGCATGTCAATGTACGCACACCATGTTCTCTAATTCAACAAAAAGATGGAATGTTTTTCTTGAATATATTGATAGATTAACTTTAAAAACATTGTCAACTACAAGATGAGAAAGTCATATTAAAACAGTCAAAGCTATCTCAAATTAGTAGCTTTGTTCAAATTAGTAGAAATAAGTGAAGATAGCAAATTAAGTAGAGATGCTGAAACTTTAGCATCTGTTAAACTTTCAAGTTTTGAATTTATATTAAGTCTTGTCATTGCATGATATTTTGCATAAAATTAATTTAGTTGGCAAAAAATTATAGTTAGAGGATATGCATCTTGATGTTGCTATAAAATAATTGTTTGGTCTTGTTTCCTTTTTTGAAAAATATAGAGAAAATGATTTTCCTTCTGCTATGGTTGATGAAAAAAAATAGCATCTGATATGGAAATTGAGCCTGTATTTCCTACAAAATGTAAAATTTATAGAAAGAACCATCTTGATGAGATTGCTAATATTGAAAGGGAAAATCAATCACTGGAAGAATCTTTTCGAATCTTCTTGGTGTTCTCTTCGTTCTTATTGGTGTTACCAATTACATATAAAATCAATCACCGGAAAAATCAATCATCGACATTTTATTTTATCCAATAAATTGGTACAAACCAAA
>JBAMIB010000018.1:5530955-5544645 GCA_037177415.1 Kaempferia rotunda
TGTGGTTCGCCTCAAGAACTCGGGGAGTAGGAGTAAGTGATCTCCGAACCCTAGTGAACACATCGCGGTGTCCTCCTTGTGGTTTGTCTTTCTTGTCTTCGCTCTTTGTGTTTCTTGTTCTTTGTATTCCGCTGCTACTAATCCGTAGGAACAAGAACGATACGGCGCGCATACACGATCTACTATTTCCAACAAAACGTACTTGAGCTCTAAAGACTACTAATAGACTTTGACCAAGTATATTTCTTCAACTTTGTTTAAGGTTCCCAAACTCTCTTAAATAGAGCTCTGGTGGAAACGCTCAAGTGTGTTTCTCGCCACTAGTCAACTGGTATACTTACCAATCGACTAGTCCCTAGTAGAATTCGACCGTTACATGACAACTTCTCGATACCAGTTGACTAGTGCCAGAACCAATCGACTACTCCACAAAGCTTTAGTGAATAGAAATATTTTGTTCGCTCTCAGTCGACTGACCAGTTGACTAGTACATGCACCAGCCAACTAATCAAAACCCTCACATGGATTTTACCTCAAGTATAAGTCTCTCATGCACTTATTCTTACCCGACTAACCTAGACCTAACCTTCTAGTCTCCTCCATCTGCCTTGCATCCCTCAGATGCTCCATCCTTCACGTCTTGCCTTTAAGAGCTTCCATCGACCTTGGTCCTTGTTGTCGGGTCTTCCTTTGCCAAGTCACACTTAGGCTTACACCGCCAAAGCTCCCCTTGGACTTACATTGTCAAGACTCTACTTGAACTTTTCTCCTTTGCCAAGATCACACTTATACTTTCGTTGTTGTACGTGTATCCTGCACACTCATAAACATACAGCAAATACAATAATAAATCTAACTTTTGTCATTGTACATGTATCCTATGACACCTAGATTGCTCCAACAAAAGAATTATTTGATTAAAGACATAATTAAATTATTTAAATATGACACTTATTTATGTATTTTACTGTTAAAGATCACCATGTTGTTAAATATGTTGAACTATCTCTCTGATATCTATCCTTGATAAGGACAAACTCAATTGAGCTAATTTCCTGAATTGATACAAAAACTTATGGATCGTTCTTAAGCAAGAAAGAAAAGTGTATGTCCTAGAGTAGCTCATTCCTAAAACACCCCCACTACTACCACTAAAGTTGATAAGAATGCTTACAAGAAACATCACGATGCATTAAATGTATCATGCCTTATGCTTGCCACCGTGAACTCTGAGCTTTAGAAACGTAAGAACATGGATGCTTATGATATGGTTAAACATCTTAGGCAACTATATCAAAGACAAGTAAGGCATAAGAGATTTGAGATATCTAAAGCACTAATTCAATACAAAATGCAAGAGAAAATCCTATGCGGTCATATGTACTCAAACTGATTGGATATGTAGAAAGCCTATAAAGGTTGGAATTTCCATTGGGTCAAGAATTGTCCACTAACCTCATACTACAATCGCTGTCAGAAAGCTACAGTCAGTTCATTATGAACTATAACATGAATGACTTGATAAGCCGTTGCTTGAGATGTTAAGTATGAACTCAATCTTAAGAAGGTAAAGCCTAATAGCATTTTGATGGTGAAAAGGGAAAGGGCAAGGGCAAACGACAACCCAAAGGTAAGGATAAGATCCAAGACAGAGGCAAGGCTAAGTCTTATGCATTGAAACCTAAAGGAGGGGTGGTTAAGGAAGGAACATGCTTCCATTACTATGAAACCAAACACTGGAAGTGGAACTGTAAATTATACCTAGAGGAAGTTAAAGGGGAAGAGAAGTAAGATGGTAAGCATGGGGCAGATTCCATCGGTAGCGAGAGTTCAAATCTCACCCATTATACACTACACATGAAGAGTTTAAATTATTTGTGATGTTGGATCATTCGTCAGGATTAATCTGTGCTTCTCTATTTATCTTGATAGCCGATAGAAAACTTTTGTAAGATCAAATCGATCACCTTCAAGATTAGTCAGATAGTTAGATACTTAAAATAAATCATTTATAAAATTAATAGATTCTAAAAGTTTATTACTTAAAATTAATAAAAAAAATAGTAAAATATTTAGAGAATAAATAAGATGATAAAAAAATTGAAATCAATTAGGAACGACGAAAATTTAGATAAAGCATTTAAAAGAATAAATAAACTGATCAAAATTTGAATTTTATTAGATACCAAAATCTCATAGGTCAGTCGCTGCATAAGTTATATGATGAATTTATTCAATAAGTGAATTAAGAGAAAAGCGAAGTCAAAAAATTCTTCTCGATTTTATTCTCTATTTGGGTTCTCTATTTGAATTAAGAAGTGACTCGTAAATGCCAAAGGAGATACTTCATAGCCATTTTTCCAACTCTAACAGAAGTACCGGACTGCCGAGAGAGACCATGGCGGCTGCAGCAGGCGACGTTGAAGTGGTGGATTTCGAGCCCGATGAAGACGATCTCATGGACGAGGAGGTTGGCGCCGCCGACCCTTCTCCTGCTCCTGCGGCTAAGCTTCGATCCACCATCGCGGGCGGTGGCTCCTCTGGATTAGTACCCAGGAAGACCAAAGGCCGGGGCTTCCGCGAGGTGGCAGGCCCTGGTCGCAGCAGCCACCTGTCTGCCAGGGAGTTCGATTCCCTCGACTCGGATGGAGGTCTCGGGCCTCAGCGATGTAAGCCGGCGAAACCCTAATCTTAACACGATGCTTCCTTTTTTATCATCGCGTCTTCGATTTTGTTGGGTTCTTGGTGAGCATGATACTCCAATTTTCGTCTTATGTTATCATATCCTGACAATGTTCGTGGGTTTCTTCTTCTCTTTAAGAAAAAACCAATTTTAATAGAAACGAGATAATCAGGAAAATGCGCAACTATGTAGGATGCTGTTGTTTATGATCCTCTATGAGATCCAAGCTGTTCCTTTTTGCTACAAGTTATCGATCAGTGGGATTTTACTTATTGATGTGGTATATGATGTCCTGCATCTGATTTTCTATATAAACTTTTATGTGAACACTGTATCATTTGAATTGGTTGTCGTGGCTTTGCAATGCCTCATTCTATCCATGCGATTCCTACCCTGCTTACTCTATTGCATTTAGTGATATAAACCAACATTTTTGGTACCTTTTTCTCATCATGCTGCGTGTATTGCTTAGTTATGGTGTCCATTATATGCAGAAAATATCAACTCGGATGTTTGCCTTCTTAATTATGGTGCAGATGGGAAGAATATTTACCTGGGTGACAAACTTTATCACAGTGTGAAGGCTTTATGAATTGTGAAAACCGATGACAATTCCTTTCTTTACAACTATGATTTTTTTTGAAAAAAAAAATTGCACTAAATAAGATATTCATCTATCTTTTGCAGATTTGTATTTCCCTGACCTGTATTTTAAGTGTAAAATTTCAAATCAAGTTAAACACTCAATGCTGGTTTTCTGTGAAGCATTCTACAGTTTTTTTTTAATGTTGGGGAATTTAATATTTGGCAACACTGATCAAGATTTCAAATCTGTGCTTGTGACTTATTAACAATGGGTAACATAGTGGAGGTACATATGTTGTAAGTTGTTTCTGGTTCTTATAGTATAACAATTTATAATGAGATTTGATGACTTGGAGCATGAATTATGAAACAAACCTTCATTGTGTTTAGAACTCTATTATTGCAATATGAAACAAATCTTCGTTGTAGGATATTTTTTTCTTTCATCGTGTTTAGGTCTCTATTCTTGTAAATTTTGCAAGTTCTAGAAGGTTATTTTCCTGCCTGTTTTTTCTTTCTTTCTTTCCATTTTTTGTAATGAAGAAAATCTTGCTCGATCATGCCATCTGCATCTGCTCAAGAAGAGTGCAAATTTTCTGTTACAGCTATTGAGGGATGGATGCTGTTAGTATCTGGAGTTCATGAAGAAGCACAGGAAGATGATCTTCATAATGCCTTTCGCGAATTTGGCCAAGTCAAAAATTTGCATTTAAATCTTGACCGCCGCACTGGTTTTGTGAAGGTAAATACAATCATATCTATAAACTTGGTAAAATCATCATCTTTAAGCATTCCTTGTCCCCAGAAAAGTTTTTAGGTTGTTTTACAAAGTTGTCTATGCTTTCAGAGCACTAGAAAATGATTGTCCATTTTGTTGCACAAATTATTGTGAATTATAGTATTCATGCAGACATAATATGTTGGTAATCGGAGGAATTTTATTGATATTATAATATTCATCTTAAAGAATACTTGGTTAGCAAAGGACAAATTTATTTCTATATAGATGAGGATATAGTAAGGGATTGAGTCTAATGGCATAAGCGGCTTAGTGGGATAGGCTTAGTTGTTGTTGTAGTATTATAATATTTATCTTAAATCTGTTGATTAATATTTATTTGGGAAGAAGGGATAGACAATATATGTCTTGATTAGGATTGCTTAGTAGTTTCATTCTACCATGTTAGATATTTTAGAGAACAATTTGAAAGGCTAACAGATGAAGGCATTGAAACCAATCAGTTCTATTAGCTGGTACCTTGTCAGAGAATTCTCTGACATCTCTATGATGATTAGTCTGGAGTGAAACCTAAATGGCATAGCTTATGTTGCATTTACTCTATTTTTTCATACTCAGATATATTTTTTGAAATCTTTCTTGTTTAATAAGGTTCCCTTGTGCTAGTTTCAATCTCAAATAGAATGTGTGATTTCCATAGATAAAAAAAAAACTACACCAAAGTCACAAGAGGATGAGCACCTTTTAAATTCTTTGATGTAATCACATACCACTGATGCAATCATCCATTATCTATTCTCTCTATTGGCTTCCTGTAAATCTAAGTTTTCGTCATCATAAGAGCAATTCATTGTTAAAGAACTATTATCATGGATGTTTCCCACATTCTTGTTATGGTCAAGTCGATTGCACATTCCTTTGGCCATCTCTATCTATCATGACGACTTTTTTTGTTGATTGCACAAGAAAAATATTTGAATGAATACACTAAACAAACAACAATAGAAGTTAGTCCATAACAACAAGCATAATCTTGGATGACCAGCCATTGGAACATCAATATAGTTAACTATGGAAATACATCTCAATAAAGAGGCAAGTTACATCTAAAAATAATCAAACCAACAAAGTTAGATGTGAATAGATAAGAGTAAATAGAGAAATTGAACCAAAAAATTGTTAATCATTGATTTTTGGTTAATTATTCTTGATAATTACCACGGGAAGGGGAAGTTGTATCAGAGAAAAAGAAGCCTTTCTTCCTGCAACAGCAGATCTCAGGTATAGACAGCAGGAAATTTCGGTTTGGTAGGAAGTTTTGGGAAGAAGAGCAGAGAGCTTGCTTCTTTAATCTGAAGCAAATGGGATTGTTGTCCATAGGAGAAAGTGAACATAGAGGCTCTAGTAAAAAGAAGCTGGGGATGGGATTCTGAGCTGTGCTCTGGTTGCAAGAATCTGTAGCTGGGTTCACAGTAGCTCTTTGATATAAAGTTGTTGGGGATGGCTCGAGAGAAGCTCTTGTGGGCGGCTGAGGAAAACTTGCGAACAATACTCTAGGATGTGAGTCATGTGACAGGATGGATGTCCTTAGAGCATCCACAATGGATGGGGATATTTCTCCTACGGTCTCCACTTCCACATCATCATTCAAATATCTCATTCTACAAATATCGCAAATCTGACAATCAAATATTTCACCCGTCAAATATTTATGGGTCTCACCCATCAAATATCCTACTCCTAAATATCCTCAATTACACGATCAAATATCTCACCAATCAAATATGTATAGGTCCTACAATCATTTTATTGTTTTACATCTAATTTTACATTTAAATAAAATTAATTATATTTTCTAATTCTTCAATTTAATATATTTCATGTACCATACATCATAAATATTTTTTACCTATTATTTGATCTATATATTTTAATAAATATTTAATATAATTATTTTCATTTTCATTGAATGGTAAAAAAACAAAACAAAAAATTTTAAAAAAAACCATGGCTAGAAATCACCAGGCACAATTTTGTGCCCAGTGATTTCAATACCCTATCCAAATATCTCCGAGTGCCCTTAGATGATGGGAAATATGAATTGATAGTGAAATCATGTTTGCAATTAAATATGTAAATATATTATTATTTAAAACATTGGTAATGAAGAGCAATTGATATATATAATTGAAGCTATTCATCATATATGGAAATGAAGAAATTAAATGAGTAAAAATTATCATTTACATTATAGTTAGAATTTAAAAAATATGTTATATTTATCTTCTTTCATAAATTTAAATACGAAAAGCGTCCGAATAATATTTTGTTTTTATGGTTAAAATGGGCAAGAAACTGAACCAACTTCACCACTCTAAATTAAACCAAATGGAATTAATAAAAAATCGTATTGGCACAAAATTAAATTTGGTTTGTTTTGGTTTTTCAAGTGGCAAAGGGCGATTTGCTCACCCTAGCACTCCCACCAGTTTGTACCAGGACAAACACAAAGGAGGTAAATCAAGCTAATTGAGGATGTAGATGGATATGGGGTGAGTTATACGAGTGCAGGGAATTACGCCCTACCAACCCTACCAACCCCACAGTTCGACCCCTCGACCTCAACTGGCAAATCACCATCCAGCTATCACCTGAGCTGTCTGAACCAAATAATGGAGAGACCTATTATTTGCTAGAAATATATTTATCTTACAAAGTAGCTGTTTTTATATATTTCTTGAGAATGACTCTGTAGGAACTAGGAAAGCAAACAAAATTAATTGGGTGCTTTGATATTAGATCTATTAAAATTTTTGTGGCAACACCCAACAACACTCCAACATGGTTAGACTAAGTTCCTATCTTATTTATTGTCTGTCTTTTTTTCTTTTTGCATTATAATTTGTATACTTCTTGCTTGTTTAGGGTTATGCTCTAATTGAATACGAGAACTTTGAGGAAGCACAAGCTGCAATTGCAACACTTAATGGAACTGAGCTCCTTACACAAACAATTTTTGTTGATTGGGCCTTTAGCAAAGGTCCAGTCAAGCGTAGAAACATGAGGAGAAGGTAAGAAATGATTTTTTTTTGGTTTTTGCTACCTCATTTTCAGGCATCTAACTTTTATTGATCTTCCAAAATTTGCCCTATAAATAAAATGTTCATTTCTGCAATGTGGTTTACTTGTTCCATCTTTGTTGCAACTGATCTCTTTGAAACTTGATCTTGCCTTTTCATCTATTTTATTGTGCTTCTCATTACAGATCACCTGGAGCTCACCGTTCTAGGAGTCCCCCGAGGCGTAGATACTAAAGCTGCGATGCCCGAATTGTGTGATTTTTCATTCAATCTTCTTCCCATTGTATCTCTATTCCACTAAAACTCAATGGGAAAGCATATGACCCCAGAGGAACTAAGAGAAGTCTGAAGAGTTATAGTTCACCTTGCCTGCTTTACTAATTGTATTAATGAGTGTCAGTGGAAATTGCAGAATGATGCTAATGGCACTTTGGTTGATCTCCTTGATGGTTGCTTGGATAAATTTGAACTGTTTTTTTTATTCCCATTGTATTGCCCTATGACATTGGCTTATGGAGAATTTTTGTTCGACTTGTTTCTCAGGTTAGTTTCAGTCGACTGGAAATTGCTTGGCTAAATTTAAGCTGATTTATTTTGACTGTTTTATTATTGGCTTATGGAGAATTTTTGTTTCGACTTGTTTTTCATGTTAGTTTCGGTCGATTGGCCTATATCTCATCTAGTGCTGTTAGATTAGCTGACCCATGATAGAGAGGGTTGGTCTATGGTGTGTTGGTCATTTAGTAGAATAGAGTGGGTCAATCCGTCATCTTAGCTGATTGATAAGTTTTTAACACAATTAAAAATAAGTTAAAAATTAGGTGTATAAATCCACGGTTTATTAAAAAATAAATCAAATAAACAAGTTTGTGGTGGATTTAGATTACCTATTGATCTTCCAATAAAGAGAAAATGTTCAATTCATGAAGTAAAATGAATTTAATACCTATTAATCAAGAAAATCTGCCCAAATAAATTAAGAAAGTTTTCCATGAAGATGGTTATAAACCAATATGGTAGCTCCAAATCTAAATTGCGTCAAGTCGCTGTAAAAAAATTAACAAATTAGCTCTTAGTTCTGATGAATACGAGAGAAGTGCAAGGGACTTTAACAACTGTTCAAGGTACATGAGCAACTCATTTTCTCAATCTGTAGGTTAACTCAAGTTTGTTGCAGGTCGACCTACACGAGCCACGGGCCAGATGAGTCAGTCCGCCTAGATTTGCTTTTAAATATATTGATAAAATTTTAATTTAATCCGTTTAAATTGTTTAATGGAGTAGATGAATCTGTCATATCCCACTTAAATTAACAACTCTAAATTCGTATAACATACCAATTCTAAATAAAATATCATCAATTGTGATTTGTTATTGTTGAACATCAAATACAAGGTGTTGGCTTATAGAATTAATTTTTTCTTTATGAATATTTATACATTTGTTATCAGATTTAATGACATTAGAATCGAAGGATACCCGGTTGTCACCCAGGTATTGTAGTTTGATCCTCAACTATAGCACATTTATAGAAATTTTTCCTTCAAATGGGATGTGCAACTATGGGATATTAAGCTTCTAGGCTACTCGCCATAAGTGCTTCTCAATTTACCCTAATCTTCGGTAAGAAACTTTCATAGAGTCAGATCGATCGTCCTAGGTTCTGTGTTACCTGGCTCTTCAATAATGAGATTAGAATGGACTTGAGATCTTTTGTCAAATCAATAAAAGTAACTTCATGGGTGTTTGCTCGTTGGGTGCCCGACCTTCCTTATATGTTGACATAGTTAGTATTTGTATGAGTGTCTGCTTTCATAGGTCTTGGGATTAATTTTTAACAAATAAAATATTTTGTTGAATGTCTAATCTCTTCTATCCAAAGGATCACTACAGTAAGACAAAATATTTATCTATTTGTATTTTATCATGGGATTGATGATACTAAACCATTTGGAAGAAACGATATCTACCCATAAGAAGCTTCATATAATGCTATCAATGAGAGTTTGTCCGATTACTAGAGTAGGCTTGCTTGTTACTAGAGTCTCGTTATCAAGCTCGACTTATTAGATTAAATGTTTATCTAATATGATGAACTTAATTTTTTTTTTATTTCCAACGTATATAAATAATTTAAAATTCTAAAAATTACATATTATTATAGTTTTATGCATTTAAATAAAAATTAAATTTATAACTAAATAATAGATAAACATAAACCGTTCATGAATACTTTTATTTGTAAAGGAACCATGAGCAAATTGAATCATATGATCAAATATAAGTAGTCTTGCTCGATTATAAAAGATTTTTAAAAACTATTTTCACAATTCAAAACTTATGATAATAAATACAAAACTTATGATCATACATACGAAAACCATCTTACCATGGCAATAAAGCTTCCTTTGATATAAAGAGCAAACATCATAACTAATAACCAATGTAACATAAGAAAATGACCTTGACTTAAACCATTGAGAAAATGATTTTTTTTTAAGAAAAATATGTAAAAAGAAAAAAGGTCCAATGCCACTTGGGCAATTCATCAATTTCAGATGAAGTTGAGACTCAAAAACACAAAATATAGGACTAGTCGTTACTTCAAAACATTCTAATTAAAGGAAAGAACAAAAAGATTTGCTTTTCAGTGGTCGATTTAACATAATGGCAACGTTCGGTTCCCATTTGGAATCATGCAGGATACAAGAGCATGAAATGTCTGAAATAGTATCTCGAAGAATCACTTCTCTACGAAGCTTGACTTTCTGCTGCAGCAGCTTCAAATGTCTCCCCAGGCACCAGCTCAGGGACTTCATCGTCGTCCTCTTCATCCTCTTGCTTAGGATTAGCAGGAGGTGCCTGCTTTTGCAAGTGCTCCGCAAGCCTCTTCAGGTGCTCTAGGTTGTCAGGACCTAGATATCGGAAGCAAAATATTAGTGCGCACTTCAAGGACAAGCTACAAACATCGTTAAAAAACCAAACTAAAAATGGAATTGAACAAACCGAAAGATCATTTGGTAGAATTGCAAATCCAGAAGGAATCAACCTGGACAAACTATTTAGTCAAACCAACCTAGATTTGCTAGTTCAAGTCCATTAATTCTTACAACCGCCCTAAAATTTTTAGTTATGAAAACCCATAATTATACATAAACCAATACAAAAACAAACTATTTATCAGGGCCAAAGAAATAATTATTGATAAAAATTTAATCTAACACCTGACCTAGTATAAGTTTTAAAGGACACTAAGAAGGTCATTGCCTTATTGTTGATCAATTATTTGCGTTGGCATGTTGAATGGCTCGACTTGCTGATGTAGGAATAGAACACTGGAAGACAAGCCGATGAAACAACCAAAAGAGTGTAGGTGTGAAACGCTTGGTGCGTCTCCATCAAAGCATTATCAGTTAGGGAGCTAGCTTAGTTAGGCTGGAATCAGGAATTGGTGATTGAGCACGTGGAAGGAGGGGCTAGCCAACATTATCATTGGTGTCCGGCTAACATTTTCGCTGGTGCCAGGCTGTCCACTGTTGAACACATACATGCAGACGAGGTCAAGCATGGAAGTGTGTATGGCTGTTAGTTGTCAGCTAGGGTTTGGGGGAAATCTAGGTCTTTTGCGGTTAAAATGCAAAAGACAATTTATCCATCCCAAGTTTCATTAGTTAGAATGGTATTTTTGACAAGTTGAAATCCCTGATAAACCCATTTCCTTTTTTATTGAATCGGTCAATCAAGTGGACTGGTTTTTCATAGTTTTTAAGCACTTTTGATCTGATAAAACAACTGAATCAGTGAGGAAACTAGGTCCTTTTTTGGTTGTACTTGCCACTCTGGTCAGGTTGTAAGGACTATATCTAGGAGGACTCAAAGTAACAACTTAGTAATCCTCACAACTTTTTTCACCACTCTCATGTAAACAAGGTGCATCACTTACAGTAACTGTCACCATTCCCATATAAGCAAAAGCAAACAAAGAATTTATCAGCAAATAGAAAAGCAAAATATGATACCATAAACATTTATCAATTCACAACAAAAAAGAGGGAACATAGACAACCTAAAGCTAGGAGTATAGAATAAAACCACAACCAGTTCCAAACCAATTCACAAAAGTCATGGGATACACATCACTATAAATTAGTTAAACAAATTTTGCAGTCTAGATAAATGGCAGTAGCAAACAATTGCCAAATTAGAACATGTTGAACAACCAAAAAGGGATAGAGAGAGTAGAGATAAAAGTACCAAGCTGGTTAATGATTCCAGGTAGCAGATCTTGAAGTTCTGTTCAAAGAAAACTTTGAATGAGTGGTCTCCAGAAGAATGATGAATTTGAGAGAAGAAACACAACTATAATTAATATAAATCAAGCTTTCTATTGACATTCATCGCTCCTATGTTTGATATTAATCAGATCACTTACTCTTTGACTGAGGAGATCCGCTGACAACCCATGTATTTGCAGCAATTGAGGCTTGTACTGAGTAGAAGGGAAATCAGCAGGTAAATCAGTAACTGATGACTGTTACTTTTTTTATTCATGTGATGTAATTACCTTTAGGATTAATAAATTGAATAACATGATCATCCTTAAAAATGTTGACTTCTTCTATAGAAGGGATAGAATTTACGCCTATTCTTTTCAAAGTGCTTTGAAGCCTCTTATCATCTGTTGTCGTCGCCTTGTGAACTGCCTTCTTCTTTCTGATAAAAGATGTAACGAAAAATAAGGATAAAAAAAATGTGTTCAGACAGCCTCCATAAGCTGTTAACACAAACTGCTGATAGGCAAAAAAACCAAGTATTTGATTATGATCATATACACCAATGATAGGCAAATAGATAGTGAACATTTGTTCCCAATAGGCAATAAAATAAAGATTTACCTCCGCACACTTCCTTTTCCACCAGTGCGGACGGCACCGGCCATCCTCCTAAGCTTCTCTACATCCATCTGCAGAGAAAGGAAACATTTTCTTACTTAATATTTGCATAGTGCTTTGTCAAATATGGATTGGTTGTTGTTGTCGTTTGTCAAGTATGGATATTCTCTGTGAGCAAAAGCTTTAAATTGTTACATATGATAGATATGATTATTGGTAAAAAAACTAAAATTTTCAGAACAAGAGCTTAGTGACAAGAACGTTGAAACAAATCCCGACCACATACTCCTCCTGTTTGATCAAACTTCAAAAAAAAAACAAAGAAAAACAATAATTCCTAACATAGAACAAGTATATTAAACTCTTCACTGCAAATATTAAAGATCTTAGATAAGAAAACAATAGCATCAGGGAAATAGAGAAGACTTGGACCTCTCAGACTGAAGATTATGTTTTACAAACCTTAGCAACCAATATTTTGGCCGCTAACAAGTAAATCCATTTACAACGCCACAGATGATCAAAAGACGAGCATACATAACCAGAGCAATAAGCTTTGTTAGCTCAACAAATCCCCCGATCACCGAACTAGGAAGGCACAGTATTTAATCATTAACCCTACGTAGATTAATAATCTTCTCAAAAACAATTACTTCCTAAGACCATTAGTTAAAAACAAGCAATGGAAGATGATAAAATAACTCTCTATTGTGCATGGATTGAGCACGTGAGCGAGTTAATCACAGGTGACACTTGTCCAAGCATGAAAACCACAGAAAAAGGAAAGTAAACAGTGTGGAATAAGAAACTTTCAAATCCATGAAATGGTCATCAACAAAGCCCAAGCAATATTCAAATTATAGCAAACGTTCAGCCTAAGACGTGGCGTGATGTATATAACATACGAAGACCAAAATCAGCATAGATCCCCATCCCCCCCACAAAAACCACATAAGAAAGAATCCAAATCCCTATTTCCCCAGAAAGTTAGTTTTCTCTACAGCTTTGAGAGAGTAGATCAAAACCAAAAACCTCAATAACTCAAAAAATCTTAAACGAATACAGACAAACATCAAAAAATCAGTGGCTCTAACAATGAAAAGATGAAGAATTGTTGCCTTTGCCGATTTAGACTGCGATTGAGTGAAGTGGAGGACGCCGACGCCGACGCCGCAACTAGGAATCGATGAGAAGAGATAGGGCGGAGAAGCGCATATAAATGCCTCATGACACCCTAATTACTAAATTGGCCCCTAGCGAAAGTGGAAATGGCGAAATTGCAACGCAATTATCGGGTTTAAATACCCGAAACCGAAACCCGATAGTAAAAAACCGATCCGTGGCAGCCGTGCTAGAGCTCAGAAGATTGAGATGGCGATTTGAGAGACAGGTGGTATGCAAATGAGTTTAATGGTAAGTTGAAATGAAAATGAGGTTAATTATTTTAATGGTTTATAAATTCTGATTAGGTATGATTATTTTTTTTAAATTAAAATTAATTTTTTTCTCTTTATTATTTATTTAGATTTTCTTTTCAATTTTCCTAATTATATATTTTTTTTTAGTTTTTCTTTTTTTCCCTATTTTTTTTTTCCTATTTTTCTATTTTCCTATTTTTATTTTTTATTTTTTTTTTATTTTTGGTTTTTATTTATTTTAATTTTAATATATTTTTTAAAATTTTTTATAATTTTGTTTTAAGTTTTTATTT
>JBAMIB010000018.1:5544745-5556621 GCA_037177415.1 Kaempferia rotunda
AACGAGGGATTATATATATATATATATATATGTATGTATATTTGTTTCAAATTCAAATTTGATTTCATCAAAAAAAATTTGAATCTAAAATTTTGATTAAGTCGAGTTTCTTATTTATTTATTATTGATTTTATATTTATAAATTAAATAAAATTTAGTTACAAAATTCAAAATTTAATTTAAACCTAAAATATACTATTTTATATATTTCAGTATGTACCATCAAAACTGTGGTAGCACGGGTATAGGGATATTTACTAGCGCAGACATTGTATCGGCATCAATTGCATCCTAAATGATACATTTTGGCCAAGAGGATGTATAATGATCCACACTTGAAACCATGGCTCATCCTAGGCTTGATGCCATCTTGACTAGAAGTGAAGATGGCATGGATCGGAAGCAAACATCCTGTATGTTGAAAGCAAAGTGGAGTGACACTGACACCCTGTAGCAAGCACTGAAGATGTGGGAAATAACATAGATGATGGTGATATGAAGATGAAGCTGTTTAGGAAGATGGTGGCAATTCTCTTCTACTCTGATATACCATGCTCTATGAGGCTGGTAGCCAAGTTGTGGTCCAGGACTTACACATGGCCAATCCAGAGACAAGCCACATCAAAAAGTTAACAACAAGACAGATTGACGAGTTAACATAGTCATTGGCTTTGGTTTTGGTTGGACAATGGATATATTAATTTCAAATTAAATAATTCCTGTATAAAATAGTTATATAATGTCTTTTGGCTAAATCTGTCTTAACTAGATTTAACTATTTCAAAATAAATGAACCCTTCATGGTAGGGTTTCCTGACATTAAGGATCTTTATTTCAGGTTTGATGCTGAAGGGAATGAATTATTGGGGTTGCTTTTCTTCGATGTACTTGATTCATGGTTTGCACACTTTGCTTGGCTCCTCTTAAGTTTGTCATCTCTGAAATCTTAACATCACGACTGAATGCTAATTTTATAGGTTAATCTTTTATGATTTTTTGTTGAACTGATAGTTGGATGCTAATTTTGCACATAGACAGTCTTTGTGGTTTGCTGTTGACTTCAAAATTATTTTTATAATCTGTTCTTTTCTTTTTTCCATCTGAAATCAGCAATAATTGGCTGAATTATTCAAAGTAGTTTGCCTTGTAATTTATCCCATCTGTAATAGTTCAGTGAGAGAACTACCTTTTTGCAAATCACAGGGCTGCTAGGTTTCCCCAAATAGAGAAATGCGACCTTTAGAATAACATATTTCTGGAAATATAACTCTTCATGTATTTGCTTGCAGATTTCTTCAACAAAAACATTCCCTGAACAATATGCTTACTATACTGACACTAGAATGACGAAGAAGTGATATAACTTCATCATCATTGTTTCATGGTTAATATTATGAACTATACAAAATGTTGACTGCAAAGTATTATTTGATGTACCACTTGCTTCCATCTAACACTATCTTTTAGATATTACTAGAATATGGCACGGTCCTTTGATGGTTTTTAGACAATTCTATGTAAATTAGCAATTTCCTTCAAGCTCTAAAAGTTTTTGCTAGAAAATTAAACAAACTTCTTATTCTGAAATTGCACTCCAAGTTACATATACTCCAATATAATTTTTTTTTTAAAATTATTTCCGGTCTTGACCAAAAAAGATTTGGTTAGCAACAATAAAACAAGATAAAATTGATTTCAGTATAGATGATGATATAGTAGGGGATAGAGCCCAATGGCATAGAAGGATCTATATAAGGATTCATAAAGTCAACCCACCTGTTGGGATCAGGGTAGGCTGTTGTATTTCTAGTCTTGACCATGAGATGTCCACATACCACATTGGATGTGAGATTATTTCCCATTCTGAGAGAGAACAATAAGGTTAAAATTTTCCCAACAGCACTATTAGACTTCGAATCTAGCTCATTTTAGTTGTTGCCATAATGGATGATGGATGGTTTTTAGATATTGCTAGAAAACTAAATCTTTGAATTTATCTTTAAAATGGTGGAAGAACAAAACCATTCTCATTTTATGTGATGAGGCATTTGGTTGTATCTACAACTTCTTTCTCTCATTGTCATATACAACCTAGTTGACCTATGCATTCAACGTGAAGAGAATTGTGTTAATTTTGTTCTCAACTAATTTTTTAAAATATAATGATTAGGAGCACACAACCATGAAGTTAGATCTCTACATTATAGTTAAAATTTTCAAGTCATGCAATAGAATGACACAACGCCAGTAACATTTACTTTGGGTTACTAAGTTTTCTATTAGCCCCAGTTTATATGACAAATTATGAAGCTGAAATAGTTGAAGTCTTTCATAAAGCACAGATCTAAGTCTTTCTGATTTGAGAAAGAATGAAAGGAATAAAGACTTAATTACATCAGTGCTTTATTCGATAGGGTTAAAAAAAATACATGAATCCTGTTCAGGTTAGGAGACTGTATCAACCGATAGTTTCCTTAGGAAGAACATAAGGAAATTATGCATGGGCAATATTAAGCAATAACTAATCCCACAAATCAAGAGAAACATTCCCAGCTTGGATATATGATTCAAATCCTGGAGCGCACATAGCTTTAGTGAAAACTTCTATCTATTCTCACATGCTTCAGTTAGTCCTGGTGATTTGGGTGGTTCACAATGTTGATCACGAACTTGCAGTGACTGCAAAACACTATGGCTCTGTTTTTCTAAGGCTAAAAGTGCTGGGATGGAAAAGTAATATATTTTCTCTTGATTCCTTAAGAGGGAAAAGTGCAAGGCAAAGATTTCAACTGGGAACCAAATCCCTCCAAATTTGTCAAAACCTGTCTGGGCAAAACAAGCAGAAAGAAACCACACTGGTGTCCTTCAAAAAGTCTCATGAGTTCCCAACCCTAGACTGATGCCTATTCTCTCTGTGTGATCTTTTCCACAACATCCATTCTCTGCTTGTGTTCTTCTTGGCAGAAGTAGTAGGTAAAAACTCTCTTCTCAACAGCTTTCTCCTCTTGTGTCGTTCCTGATGAAGAATCTCATGAACCGCTGCATGAAGAGGAAATTGATTACTCACAACTGCATGAAGAGGAAACTTTACTCTGCCAACATCTATGCCTTCACTAACTCTGCGTGGTAACTGCTCTGATCGAATCGCTGAAGAAAGAATCTCTCAAATCATCTTTACCAACTTCTCTGCATACTTCTCTGACAACAGTCTTGGGACTAGGGTTATGGAGAGACCAAGAGCAGTTTGGGTAAAAGTGATGGCAAAATTTGATTTTCCATCTTGCATAGGAAACATGTGAATTGTTTTCAGATCATTTGTTCCCTTTAAAGCAAACACAAGGAAGAGAAAGATTTCAGCTGTTTTCTGCAGCATTTATTTGCTGCTGCTGCTTTTTTTTTTTTTTTTTTGCTACCTTATTTTCCTTCACCACTAGGAAGCAAAGCCTTAGGATGCACCACTAGGATCTGAAGATCTTTCATCAATCTTTCCATTCATATTAGCTCCCAAATTACATGTGTGTTAGCTTAGAATTTTGCCTCTTGACTACTACTAGATATAATAAATTACTTCACACTTTTTGATGTAATCAAAATACCCGAAAGCTTGCTGCAATATCCAAAGTAGATCTTGTCAGTGATGGAGCTTGCTCAATTTGCAACAGCAAAGCTTTCTATCATTTATTTTTCACTCCAAAATATCAGCTCCTTTCCAGCAGTTCCTCTTAGATAGACTAGGATGTGGGATGCAGCATCTAACTAGTGTTTTCATGGTGAGTGCACAAAATTGACTTATCACACTCACTGCATTAGTGATATATAAATGAGTTATTCCAGTTTGCCACTAGTACCTATTTCTTTTGACTAGAAAATCTACTTCTATTCCCAATAGGAACTTCATGGGACTGAGATCATCGACTTAAAACTCAGTTCTCATTACATATACCTTACAATTGCCTTTATGTCATCACTTACTACTCTGGCATAATCAAAATACACACTAAAATAGCCTTATCACTTGTTTGTTTAGTGAATAAGGTATGATCAGTTTGGCCTTGAGTATACCTGAAGTCTTTTAGGGTCCCATTACTTGGATGAAAGATATGAGTGATAGGAGGCAAAGAATCAACGTAGGGAGCTCCAACAGTTATACACTTTTTTTTAATCACATTCCCTCTTTTCCTTAGTATCTTCCATCAAAGTAATTGAACCCTTAGAGAATAGCTGAATCTCGTGAACAAAATCCCAAGAGACTGTCAAACCCTAAAGGGATTTTCTCTATCTGCACAACATTCCAACTCTTTCTTCTGTTTCAAAACCAGGAAGAATTTTCATGTAGATTTCCTGCTCTAGGTCCCAATTGAGGAGAGCATATTTATTATCTACCTGAAAGAGTGCCCAGCTAAGAGTAGCTAGAAGTAACAATGAAACTTATCGAATTTAATTTTCTATAAGTGCAAATGTTTCTTTATAGCGTATCCTATAATTCGATCTAAAATCTTGAGCTATTCAAATTTCTTTATATTTGTAAATTCTCCTATTTGACTTGTATTTCATACTAAATATACATTTGCATCTTATTACTTTGTTGCACCCAATATATCCCACATATAATTCCTGATTAAGGCTTCTGTGACCTTCCACTTTGGGTCCTCTATGGCTTTGAATATTTGTTGGAATCAAGGCTTCATCAAGTAGTGTGGTGAAGCCCCAGCTTAGAGTATGTTAAAAAATTAGAGATGGAATGTTTGGTGTAGGATCTTACCTCTGTTAGAGCAACGACACATTCATTTTCCACACCTAGCATTTCCCTTGCAGTCAGATCTTTGGTTTAAGTAATTGATTTGGCTGAGGAACAGCCTTCTGGAATACACATCCACAGGTTTTTCAGGCTGTGGGTGTAACTCTCCCCCTTGATTAGTAATGGATGTTTAACATTTTTATCCAGACTCCCTGCCATCCTAAATATGACAAAAGCTTTATCATCTTTATCCCATTTGCTCATTATTGTATTGGATACATTGTTTGAAAGGTGTATACAGTAAAACAGAATGAAAAAAATAGAAAATTTGACTAATATATCAATCCTTGGAATGACAAACAACTATTTATGCATTTGTTTCCGAAAAGGAGTAATCCTCCCATTGCATATTAGTATTTATCGGGTATAGAATAGATCTACTTCTCTTTGTTCATACCAACTTGAAACCACTATTAAAGATATCATTGTCCCAAAGATGATAAGTTACCAAAATAAACATTTGAAAATTTAAAACTTCAATTCCTTATTTGCCTTAGATGAGAATTCATTTCTGTATTGACTATTGTTGTAAACTTTCAATTATAGTTACATTCCTGATATCGCTAACACTAGTAACAATTTATATGCATATATTTTTATCACATGAGTGCATTTATTAGATTTTCATGTCTTTTCCAAAATCCAACATAATAAGTTGTTTTTTTATAAATTGATAAAAGTCATATACAAAACTTTATTGATTTTCTATACTTCCTTTTTGGGCAGGTTGGTTTGTGCATCTTGGATTCCCTACTATGTATATTGGTCAAAAACAGTTTGGAGCATGCATTGAGTTGTCTTAACAGTAGGGTGAGATCCACATTGCTTTATTTGTATAAACTATTTGAGAACATGTATTTGAGAACAAACTTGAAACTATTTGAATGAATTGTTATTGGATATGTATTCAAGAGAAGTTTAAGTGTTTTTGTATCAAATGTGATGTGTTGTGATTTGTAATGATGTGTTGTAATGTATTGTGTGCATATTCTTAATTTGAGATGTGTTGTGTTTGTTATATATTGATTATGTAAATGTAAAAAGGGAAGAGAATAAAAACGAATTGAATCTGCTGGAATGTGCAGGTTTTAGCGACGGACATTTACCAAATCCGTCGCAATTAGCGACGGACATTTATCCAATCCGTCGCTAATTGCGACTGATATTTATAGATATCCGTCGCTGGTAACGACCGATATTTATAAATCCGTCGCTAGGATCTGGATGTCGATAGAATTTTCGATACCCTATATTCAGGCTTGCGACGGATAATATAATTATCCGTCTCTACTGGCGATGGATAATATAATTATCCGTCGCAACTCGCGACGGTTATTATAATTATCTGTTGCTATTTGCGACGGATAATAATAATTATCCGTCGCCAATAGCGACGGACTTTCTGTCGCAATACTACCGTCGCAAACTTCATAACGGAAACAAACCCCGTTGATCGTTTAGCGACGGAAATAATATATCCGTCGCTAAATCCTAGCTACGGAATTGTTAATATCCATCGCTAAATGTTCCAGCGACCTATTTCTAGCCAACGCCACTCCATCGGTCGCTAACGCGTCGCAAAATGTCATTAGCGACGGATTAGCGATGGAAAACGTCCGTCGCAAAAACGCAGTTATTTTTGTAGTGTTAGCTATTAAGCTTAATAATTTAAACTTTTTTTTATTTTATTTAGCATGTTGATAAGAATTTTATTAATAAACATGGATCACGAACGTTGTTCACAGATATTGTTCATGAACGTTAACAAGCTAAACACATATGTGTTCAAACTTGTTTGTTTAATTTAACGAATTGTTCAAGCTTATTTATTTAATTGATCTTGTATATATTGAACGAACATAGACAAGCTCTTATTAAAGTGCAACCAATTTTAAACGCATTAATAATTATTCTATAGCATTTAGATTTTAGATTTTTTTTTTTAAATATATTTTAATATTGTTAACCAACCCTCTATGCTATCAAATGTGAGCCCGCTAAAAAATAGACTAGTAGAAAACCTTTCCGTATGTGTTGATCTCTATTCTAATGACTAGTATTCTTTTATAATTTAACTTTTCTATCTTAACATGAGGTGTATAGACAGAAGCATTAAACGTGAATACATCATCTTTTACCACTATGAGTCTGCTAAAAATTCATTTTAGATTTTTTAATATAAAGGTGTTTAAATTTAGGATCGATTTCCCTTTAGCATGCACTGCTTTTATTAGGTAAAATTTTTCATAATTTACCTCTATTTTTATTTTTTTATTATTATTATTTTACTTTTATGCCGAGATATTTCCATAAAAAAATCGTGTTTATTTACTTTGAATTCTGCTTTCATTTGTCACATCCTATCATTGAATAATACTCACTTGAAGGAAGCTTCCCCTGTCGCCTTCCCTAATCCTTTTTTTTCCCTTCATCATTTGTCCTGATCAAAATGATTGACTTATTCCTTTTAGAACTCTTTAAAAAATCCTTAAGAAACACTTTCCATTCAATTGTTTTTAAAAAAATAAAAATCTTTCAACTCTTAATTGAAGTAAGCACTAAGTAAGCTTGAAAGTTTGGACTAATATCAGATCTGAGTTTTATAACAAAAAAAAAAAAATTCAATGCAAGACACCGAAAATAAATAAATAAATAAATCAACTGACTACCTTTGGAAGAAAAATGAACAAATAATGCTCAAGACAATAAAAAAAACGAGTAGTAAATTGTTAGTTGCGAATTTCAAACTAGAGTCAATAAAATTACGATCAATCTTTGAGAACCTTCCGTTGACCCTTTGGTCAACATTAAAGCAACGATTAAATAGCAATTGCTCCCTAAACCAATGCCGCCGACCCATCATACCTTCGCGCCATTGATCATTGCCTCAGAATGGATATGATTCCCATTTTCCAAATGCTTCCCATTTGATTGACTTCTTTGCCTCTGTTTGGGAAGTGGCAAAAAATAAAATGTTTACAACTGAAATCAAATCAGGGAAAGTTATGTATAATTGCAGCACGTAAGCAATCGCCATAGTTTCACAAAGTTCATTAGCAAATAAAAGGAAAATTCATCAGTTGTCAGTTAAATTTCTCAAAAGGATGCTTGTGGACAAAAGATTTAAATCATCTATCGCACTTGATGCATTTGTTGATTAAACTGTTAGTTTTGCAACATGTTATAAGAAACAGTGTTTGGAGATATGAAGCAGCGTACCCTGTCAGCTGTATCCGCAGAATTGCCATTTAATAATTTGAGAAGCTCTTCTTTAGATCGACCATCCTTTTCCTTTGTGCTCGATTGAAGCAACGGCAGAGACAAACTAGAACGATCTGGCATTTCTGTACGAGAAGCAGCGAGCAATTTCTGGTGTTTCTTAACACTATGAGGGTCTCAAAAACATTGTAGGTCAAGAAAAGGGTTCTTACCTGGTAGTTTTTTGTTAACAAAAAATACTACCAAATTCACAGAATACCTACAGCCACCATAACCGGTCAAAACACGTCAAACGATAGAAGAAAGTGAGATTGTTGGCGAATCACTAACCACGCAACAACAACATCAACTGTGTAATGTTTGCGCGAAGCCACAATGAGTAGACTTTGAACTACAGCAAGGGTCCATGCCAAGATTTTCATGAGCCTGCAAGGAGCTGCATACATGTAACTTTGAAATGCATCAAAAAGAGGGTTTGCTTATCACACTTTAGGATTTTTAATGTTTCTCTAATCAAAGAAATTATTGGCGATGAAAGTGGCATGGTTGTGTTTATAACAAATAAAAAAAGTATTACCTTTTAGAACCATACTTCTGGTACGTGAGTACAAAGACCAATGTAAATATCATATGGGACGAGAATATAAGATCGCCACACCCGTATATCATCCCTTGTGGAACTAAAAGGGGAAAAACTAGGTAAAGGAACAAAAAATCAAGTTGACAACAAGATTGATTCTTATAAGAAGAGTTGCATACAGTTTAACAGGAGCACTTCAGATAAACTTTGCGGTGGTGGTAGTCTAGCAAGCTCTGATCCCTGCATGAGAAGTAAAATATGTCGATCTATGATTGTTTCATTGTCTACAATCCAAAAGTATACTGCAATTTTATCTGGAAAATCAGTGAAGGTTATTCAAATTCAATTTTAATGCATATGTTGCAATGGCACAGACTCTTGCAACTGGTTGCCATCTATGCACTTTAATCCTATAAGGAATTATCAGCATTTAATAATGGTAAATACCTCACGACAGTGATAATTAGGACCGGGAAGCTGTGTAGAATAGAAAGTAAGGATCCGGAGGATTTGTGATCCCTGAATCAAAGATACTTCACATTAAGTACAAATGACCAAGAAAGTTAGTTGACAAAGAATAAGTAGGAATGTGCATATTGATGACAGAACCTACAACTAAAAATGCCAAAACTCTACGCCAGAGCAAGACAGTGTAGAAGCGTTTGCTGTGATAGACAAAGGGATGAAATGTCCACTGCAGCAAAACAAAATCACGCATCAAATCAGATATAATGCCTGCATAAATAAACAGAAGAAATGAATATCCAGGAAACTGACGGACATTGGGGTAGCCTGGAAATCCAGAAAAAACAATAAGAAAAGAAATTTCCACCAGGCCATGTGTCATAAAACAAGTTGAGCATTGATTAACAATAAATCTTGCAGAAATACAAAGAACGAGGAATGAAAGAGGATAAGAGATTCAGACGATTCGAGCATGAAACAATTGCAATTTAAAGGCTACTCAATGAAGTAACTTTCAGTAGGTAAAAACCAACAATAACAAGTCTCCAAACGAAAAGCTCAAATAGTTGTGCTAAATTAAACTTGTGCTTGAAACATATCCAGTTATCATCAGGTAATTATAAACAGATGCAAGCTATCAAAAGGTTCAGAACAAAGTGAAATAAAAAATATAGCAGGGATATAAACAAACCAGAAAGAAAGACACAAAGATGAAGGTGAACAGGCTCTCACTCACATAACCTCTTTCCTTCCCAAGCTCCTAAGAATAGCGTGTAAAATTAATCCATCAATTTCTAGAGTAAATAAGTTTGTATTGTAAGAAGCTTTGACAATAATTAACAAGACAGACAAATGAACTAGTACACTCACCGGAAGTATCATATACCCAAAATCCTGTAAGATTGGCCCAGGTCGATGTAGATAGTGAACTCCTCGAGCAGCCAAACCATGCAAATACTAAAAAAACCAAAATATGACGTGAGGATCTATTCAATCAAAACAATCAAAGATTAGATGAGTGAAATCTTTTTTACAAGCTAACAGCGCATAGCATAAACAATGAATGCACCCAAGAATAGTTTAGGATTTACTCAAATAGCCTATATCAAAGTAGCTATGGTGAGGATAGAAACTGTTATTTGTACTTTTATCATAATAAAAAAAACATTCATACCCTTCACAGACAAGTAAGAAGAAAGCCAAATACGGTCATGTCAAATTCTATGAATATTACTCAAGAATTCAAAAGAAACACTACATTTTTATGTTTAACAAGATCTTGTGCCCATAAATTATATTGCCTAATTAGCATAGATTTGATAAATGAAATTCTAAATTGAAATACTAGATCTTATCTACAGTTTATAGCTGAAAATGAGCACTCAAAATGTTAAAGATAACAAATCACTGCACCCTGCAATCCATAAAATGAATCTTCAAAAATAAACAGAAAGAAGAGAAGCAAGAGACAGATGAAATCTCTGTTATGAATGCATAGAGCAAATAATCCATATTACTGGTAATGTCAATCAGTGAGATTCTCTCAAGTGTTGTGTAGTGACCCATAGGCAACATGTGGAAACCATTATAATTAAGATAGTGTTTACCTAATCAAATCATTATGAATATCCAGTCATTGCATGGATGGATAAACACATACTAATGAATGAATGTAGTCTCCCTATTTCTCACTAAATATATATAGGGTATGAAGACCTATGGTGCCTTGTGGACTCATATATTAGGTGCTTGAGAGTTCTACAAGTTGTACTCCATGGGGTGTAGAGTGTAGACATAAAAAAGGAAATGTGGGAGTTTGTATTTCAAGTGCTCAAACATGTGGATAGCATGGAAGGATGGAAATAACTAGAGAGAGTCTTTGCATCTCTTGAAATTAAGATTTCTCCTGCTTTTTCTATGAGCGTAGACCATGATCTTAGGCTAGGCTAAACCATATTAAATTCAGTGTTTTCCTTTTTTTTGCCTCTATTGCGTTTGATTGTGCAAACAATGTTTTAATTCACTAATGTGCTTAAGGTGTGAATCTTGCGTGCCAACAAGAGATATCAAGGTCACTTGATGCTAGCAAGAGCATTCATATGGAATGATAAAGGATTCACTGAAATATTTGATCACACAAGTATTTTGCACTTTGCCAAGTTTGAGAAACAATATGATCATTCTCATATTAGAGGGCCCAATAAGGTTGTTGGATGAGGAAGAGATGTTCATCAGTTGTAGAGGTCATAATTAGTAAAAGTGCTCGCCTCGCTACGCCTAGGTGCAGCTAGGCAAGCCTCTTGCGCCTAGGCGCAGCTAAGCGAGCCTCTTGTGCCTAGGCGCAACTACGCAAGCCTCTTGTGCCTAGTCGCCTTAAACGTCTGCCTTGTGAGATGCACCAGGCACGCTTAAGGCACTTAGTCGTAGGAAACCAATGAAGATTCAGTTATACAAATCTAAAACATCTGGTTGATAATGATATGATTGAGAAAGATGATGTTGATTTAGATATTTGTTTTCTTTTTAATTTGAATTTTGTATATAACGTATTTATTTACTAGTGAATTTTATATTTGCATTATTATTTAATATTTTATCCACTATAGTTTTGTTAGTGAAATATTTTAGTAGAAATTTTCTAAATATGTTAGAATTGTAAAAATTTATATCCATAGCGGCTTACTTTGGTAAGGCGCGCGCCTCACCTTGTGCATTGCACATGAGACCCCACAACATTTATGCGCTTTTAGACGTCTCACGCCTTAAATAACTATGGTAAAGGTGTATTTAGTAATGATCATAAGGTCACATTCC